>PEDP01001288.1:0-12378 GCA_002918395.1 Erysiphe pulchra
AGAGACTCAGCTCGAAGTTGAGAAAGGGATGTGACTCAATCTTGGCTCTACAACTCTTTTCACAGAGCTATAGGTTCGTAGGGGACACCACGTACAGGTGTTGAGTCGTCGACCCCCTCCTCGTTTCAAGATTAATGTTAAAAGTGCAGTTCTTGCTGAAGTATGACTTAAGAATTAAGTACAATATGAGTCGTCCATCAACGTTTATAGCTGCTGCTGCCGTATACCTTGCCGACATGCTTTTTGAATAATATTGCTGAATACGTTAAATTCCGTCGAACATCGATTACAATTTTCCCTATCTCATATAAAGGGCTCACATTCACAAGAATTTTATGTATTGGTCAGTTACAAGTAGCCCCTTTTTAAGAATTTCTTAAATCTGAATTCTGATGCATATCTATTTATTTGATAGGTTCTTATCTTAAATCATACTAATTGAAGTTTAATCAAGCATATGCCGGGATGGGTTTTTTTCCCTCCCAAGAAGTTCAATATGTAGATATGGTGTATATGGTACTTTCATCGTTTCTATGAAATTCATTAAAAAAAGTCTATGTACCGAGCATATTATACACATAGGCATTAACTAATCAAGATAGAGTGTTAATCTCTAGAATCCGGCTTGATGTGATTAGAGAATTATATGTGTACATGAATATAAAGGCAGAGGGGGAATGGGAGTGTAAATAAACAGGGGGTTTTAATGTACAGCCTAAAAATCATTTCAGAGAAGAGACCCACTTGAGATAGAACGTCGATAACTCTTTGTCGAAATAAAAATTGACAAGAATCATGGACCAACGCAATAGTGAGCGTTCTCTATCTTGGGAGCGCATTTTAATTAACCGCTGCTGATTTCAGGGGAATCGCTAGGTCCCCCGCTGATTTGATGTCTCTCGAGTTGTATCAAGGTGAATCATCTGGTAGCATCTTCCATAATTTCATCTAGATGGCAAAACTTTTCTTATGTATTCTCTGCCTACTCCTAGGGCTTGTCTGAAAAGATCTTCCAATCTTCTGTCTTTCTTTCTTCTCATCCAGAGGAGTAGTATAGCCAAGATAATAACATCTATGAGAATATGCTTTACAGCAACCAATGAAATGCGTGAGATCCATTTGGCAAAACTTTTTCTCCTCTTGCCTCGATACTCTCTTCCAGAGGTGATATGCTCTCTCAGTGCTGCTACTTCGGTTGTCAGTTTCACTAGTGTCTGTTCTACTGATTTTCGCCATTTAGCAAGCTCTAGTCCTTTACTCTCATTCACTCCTTCAAATAAAATGTCGTCTCGATCGATAAATAAAGGCATGCCATCTCTATCTCGCTCAATATCATCGTCTTGGCTTTTAGGACTCAGTATTCTCATAGGCCTATCGATATTTTGCGTTTGAACATTTTGTTTCATCGTAGCTCGATAATCACATTTTTCATTTTCGCTTTCTCCTCTGGGTGATGATCCATTTGATGATACAACATTATTTTTAATTTGATCCCACACAAATTCCAACTCATCCACTAACGCCCTTGCATCACTACCTCACATAAGTCCATGAGATGGTACGAGGTTCTTCCACAGAGAATTAACTTACGCTGTCGTATTTGCATACCTGTGCATTGTCTCAATTAAAGCTTCGACGTATTTTCTCTTTGCTTCTGTTCGACTTATTCCTCGTTGTGAATCCCAAGAATCATATTTGGCACGATCTTTCTTGATATCTTCGGGCTCATAAACTCCACTTCCTACACTTGCCGGCCGCTCCATTACACCGTCAACATCTCCCTCCATGGCCTGCTTGTAGAGTCCATAGAGTCGAAGTCGATCTTCAGGGGGTGGACGTAAAGCACCTGCTTTAGGTATCTTTTTTACAGTATTGAGAGCATGTACAAAGACACGATCTGTACGAGTATAAATAAGGATGTTCAATTTTTGCCCCGTCTGTAAGGGTCAGGTATTTCAAGCTCTTACCAACAGAATCTGCCATCTTCTTTATAAATTTTGTTTTAATGAAAATTATTATAATTTTGAAAATAACACAGAACCTTATATTTTCCTCTGCGCGTTTTTTCTCCCCCCAAAAATCTATCCTCAACCTGTGCCCTCTCACTCCTTAGAGAAGAGAGATTTGGAAGGATTGTGAATTACTTAGAGCATGTGACTCAAACAATATAAGAAAAAGACATTACCCCGAATCTCAACCAAATAAAGTTAAGATCATAGTGGATATTGGACTTAGAAACGATTGTTCTCTTTGCCAATGTGCCTCGGTTGTGGTTTTGTTCCAAAGCACCTGATGTATCGTAGTGGTGGGTGGGGAGATCGCGCTTATCTATACATAGAATTCTTACGGATTATTAATTTCCCGCTTTGCCTCTGTTTACAGCGATTTTGATAATTTTTCATTCTCAAGTCGTCATTCCAAATAAGCAGCGATACAACGGCTATCGTGAAGATCTCACAAAATATCGTTATAAATAGTCTAGCTTAAGTCAGTTTTCAATCCCACAAATGACCGGTTTGGTCAAGATTATTGTATTAATCTTGTGCATTAAGTGATATTAATGAATAAACTGAACAGATTTGAACTGATAAAATTGTTGTCAGGAGGGGAATTGCAAACCTATCACGTATTTGAGTTCGGATTGGATCTTCCTCAATTAACACGGCGGATTGGACAGTTTGATAATTATAGCATCTCGAAGCTGTTATGCTATTCAGTCTCGGGATTTCAGAACTTTAATAAACCTTTCTGGCTTCAACTAAACTCGAGCTTAGCTTAAGCCGATTAAACGAACTAAAAATCCCAATTCCTTGAGACTTTCGACTTCTTAGCATAGCTCAAAGTTGAAGAGCTAAAACATATAACTTCGTTCTCAAAAACTACTATATCTGAAGGACATGAATTATAACCGTGTACATCCGTCTTGAGACTTAAAAATGAGTAATTTCGGTAATCAAGGTCCTATTTTAGGCTCTTCGAAGCAATCACGTCAATAGCTGAACTCTTATTACGACTTGTACAAAAGACCTAATTATCTCCATGTTCTATTTTACAACCATCCTTTGACTGGCCCCAGCTCAGATTTGGATAAAGGGCCACATTATTATGGGAAAACTAACTTCATGCCATGTATCGACCAAGAATTCTAAAAATGAAAATTCTGCTGTTGATAAAGTTGGAAAACATCCATTGTCATATAATACTGCTTCTTTTATGTCCCTAACCTCTCTGTTGATCTGCGCATCTTCGTTCCAGAGCTCATTTAACTCTTCCTCCTAAAATAGAGGTTCAGCCTCTATTTTTTCTCTTAAAATGTTTAGTGGTGGGTTATATTCGATCTCTATGCACAAGACTCAAAGCTGGAGGCTCAAGGTTAATAGAAATCGTCCCAGTCAGACTATTTATATTTGGCAAACAAAAAATATAAGAAAACTGTAAGAAAGCATGGGTATGTCAAATTGTAATTCGACGAAACTATTAATGTCAGTAGGAACTGTATCAAAAGAGGCAGAACAGTATGATCTAGTAAATGGATATGAGACATGACTCTATTGACAAATTTTAAGATCGGCCACTTATCTATTTAATAGCACCAGGATAAATATTGCCTATGTCATGGGTCAACTAATCTGCTTCATGGCAAAGCCCGATACGAAACATTTGGAAACATTTTCTTCGATATCTTCAAAAAATTGATGGCTTTGGGATAAAGCATGAAAGTTTGAGTTAACAATTCTCACAGTATTCTGTATAGCCTGATGCAACATGGAGTATAGAGAAAGTTAGGAAGCAAGCCCTTTAAAAGCTGGATTACTAAATGGTGTGACGATGCAATTTCTTAGGCTGTAAATAGAAAAAAGACTCTAGCTCTTTCGAAAATGCAGGCGGAGACGATGCGAGCATTAGAAGGGACAAAAAAGCTATCATGGGTGGACAAAGTTTATGTGAACCTAGCTCAGAGGGTTAAAAACTCATCAGCTTTAAGGATTGATGAAAAACCTGCGGTTAATTTATTGAAAGTTACGAAGTTCTGTAGCAAGGCTAAGAATTTCGAAAGTCGACACTTCTTCGTCAAAAACAATATGGTACAGAGGAAAAGATTAAATAGCATGGCTCACAAACTTGACATTCCTACGAAGTAATTCCAAAAGTTCAATTCATTAAACCATTTTTGGAGTATAGTCGTAACTAAAAGCAAAAAAAGGACAGATCATAATAAAGATTTCATCTACGATAAATAAACAAGGTCGAGTTCAAACTTTAGCCTACATCTAGGTACCAGGAATTCTCATATGGCAATACAGCTTAAATGATCGAGAGAGCCGAATTTCTGCTGGGAGACTTAGGTTGCTGCAGATCCTGGAGGCGCTGTTGCCAGAGTTAACGAGGCTTGATGAAAGATCTTCAAATTGCTGAAATTTTGGTATTTGTCTATTTGAGCACGGGGCGTGTCAAGATCATGTGAATTATATTTGTTAGTCATCAATATTACTGTAAACATAAGGGTACACAAATATTTTCTTTCAGACAACCTTCAGCTATGCACAAACAATCACACTACACGATATATTACAATAAATCTTGGAATAGAAAGTCAGATGACCTCGCTTATACAATTTAGCGCGTCAAGGGGAGTTTGGCTTGTTGACATACAATGTAAATAGAAACCGTCAATAGGTTTAATAGAGGCAACAAACTACTCTTGATAAGACACAGTTTCTTCCTATTTAATTTTATTTTAAATGTTCCTTCCAAAAGAGAACCTCATGGAGAATTTTCAGTCGATTAAACAATGTAACAGCATTTTCGAAAAAGTACCATATGAACTGCGTGCCAAAATTACTGATGATCTTTACCTTGAAGATTTACTACGGTTACGTTTAGTTTGCCAATCTTGGTATCGAGTATTTTGCAGCACCAATATTTGTATTCACGCAATTAAGAAGTACTTTCCATTGTCTATAGACTATTATTATGAAAAGTCTGGCCTCAATTGTACAGAACTCGAGGAGAGTAGGAAGAAAGAAGATTGGCTGCAAAGGTTTATAAAAAACCGAATACGGCGAGAACATGGAATTGCATCAAGATCGTTTGATCTTGATCAAAATTTATGGGAGGGAGATTTTAAATTTCGCTATACTAATGGTCGTGTAGTATTCCACAGTATGCATGGATTCACGATTGAAGATCTTATCACAAGGCAACAATACAATTTAGTAAATCCACGCCACGCAATATTAATGCCAAATTGGCAGCTATCTGATAGCTATTTATTGGTTCCTTTTACCAAGTAAGCTGAAATCTTATTTCTATTGGCCTTAATAAAGAAAAAAAAGTTACGAAAGCTCATTAGACCTCAAGCTCTAGCTCTTTACCCTTCGAACGCGAATTAGTTGCATGGGATCTAGTTTCAAAACAGATGCATAGTATCCCTTTATTTGAAAGAGTTAAAAGCTTATCGGGTTACAAGAATCGAGTAGGAATCGTGACTATATCATCTACTGATACGATAAATTTAATTAAGTCGTACATATGGCATGTAGGAGGTGTTCTCACGAGACTTCAGCAAACCAAGCAAAGAATAAACGCTTCGGGAGATCAAATTGTGACAACAGATATTTTCTTTCCCATTTTGGAAAAAGGTTAGTAAACTAAATACCCTAAAAAGCTTACAAGATTAGGACGATCTAGTTATTGTTAATGAACTCTGCTTCGAATAATTTATCAAAGAAATCAGATAATAAAAATTGGAATCTTGGGTTAAGTTTGCTCACAACTCTTTAGATGTCGTTTTTTTTGTTTACCAAACACGGCTGGCATCTAGCTTAATGACTGAAAAATATGGAACCAGAGTTACTGTAAGTTAAAGCCAAGTGCTCTGATAATTTCTATCCTTTGATCCGGTTTATGCCAACCTCTTGGTCCTTGTATCACTTAACTTGCGTCCGGTTCCCCTATGCTTTTTTTCGCGTACATATCAAAAACTGATAATGATAACAGGTTCAATGCTTCGAAGCAGGCGTACTAACTCAGACACAGCACGAGGTTATTTATACATTAACTAAACCTGAGGACTATCGCAGTACTAAGATTACCAATGACGGCATAATATGTTTTGAAGTATTGGAAAACCCCAAATCGCGCATATCTATGGATTTTTATACTCATGTTACCTACGATATGAGTAGAAAGCTGTTCAATCGGATAGAATTTCATCTCCATGCGTCCTTTGGACGAAACCTACTTGATCATAAAAATTTGATTTGGCGAGACCAAATTTATAACCCCTCCCTTGACCGTATCTTTGGAGAAATGAGAGAATTGCATGTCGTCACAATATCAAAGTCTCTGATTGATATATGGACTGGACCCTTGCAGAGTGATCGTAACTCAAGTCTCAGCTTCATGAAATCTTCTATCTTATTCAGTGAGACTCGAGAGCATTGCTCATGCACTGAAGTTGGGGCATTAAATATTGACGCACTTGCATGGTCGAGAAGGGTCTGGGGTGATGATAGCTTTCTTATACTGAACCTTGAAGGGAACTTAAAAGTCTGGCAGTTTGATGACTTGGGGCTTGAACCCACTCGTCAAACGTTGAAAACTACTTGTTAAGTTTCGTGATATGAATATTGTTTTATTTAATTCTCACACCACTGTATCGGGACTCTACTCTTTGACTGAAACAATTAAATTAAAAATATATCTTTGGTTTCAAGAATCAATGCGGAAGAGCTTAGGAGCCAAGCCTCTTTTATTCCATGATGAAATACTTCCACTCGAGCACTACCAGTGGAACTAATAACACATAGTAATTTACCCCTGGAAGTTAGGGAAATTGGTGCACTATATTTTCTACGACGTGACTATGATGACATAAACCATTACAACAAGGATATATCTTTAACTGTACTAGTTTTAATAACTAATCAAAATTTTTATTGTAAGGCTGCCTCTATTTCTGGACTTCCTCGTTGCCTTTGTCACTACATACAGTTTATTAAAGGCTTAGGCATAATCATAACTTACCTTTATAACTACAAAATTTGGTAGTATTGTTGGCATGTAATGCTTTTGTCAACTTTTTGCTTTTTACGGTTGAACTTTTTGTTCTACTGCTACCGTTTTAATATGGCCGCGGCCCTTTTGACAAGTACTTTTGATGGATGGGAAGCCTAGTAATCATAGACTAGCTCTTTATGATCAAGAAGACAACTCATAAAATTTTAGCCCTGTGCGTTTCCACTTTACTAAGTATTTGGTAGTTATGCAATCACTCATGCACGCTGTGAATGGTCGGGAAACTACCCGTAACACAATATGGTTTAGCTTGAGACTAAACCATAGTATCCTAAGCTAATCTAGTTGTAATATGTAATATGCAATAGATGGTCATAGAATAGGATAGAGCATGTGTTCGGAGTATGATGGAGGCATATGGTCGCCGACAAGAGGTAAGATGAGTTTATAAGTATTCCTCTCGAGGCACTCAAGAGGGTATCGAATTAGAGATAACTAACTCTGCAGAAAGCATTCTCATCATATAGCTTAATACATATTCTTTATATCAGACATATTATTCACCCTAACATTTATACTACAGAGGTAGTATTATACCCCGAGTAAGCTCATAATCTTAACAGTATTTAACTTATAGCGTGAATCATTCATAACGGTGAAGACGACGAGTATCATGGGTTTCAAATTCAGAAGTTTTATTTTCTCTATTATCAGTAATGACGAGAGCTAGAATAAAAATAATCTTAAACCTTTAAATTAGGAAGCATTAAATCCTGCAAGCTATGGTGAATTGTTATATTTCCAGGTGTTTTGTGCATAGACGAAGTGATAACTAGAGTTACAATCGCTACATTAGAATGGTTTTGCTTGATTGCAATATTTTGTTACTTCTGACTGGTTGAATATTTCCTATAGTAGGCGGCGGTTTGGGGGACAGTTTCGGATGCAGCAAAGCCATAAATAGCCAGCTTGATATAAGAAAGAAAAGCCGATGCCTCTTCTTTTTCAATATCCTCTTTGAAGTTGGATAGGGTACTCCCAATATTACTTATAGAACTCATGCGTATTGTAAGACGAGCGTGCCATGCGCTTTCACGGCGTTGCCGGTTCGCAAAACTTTCTGTTATCTCGGGTGGAAGAAACGCATTGATATTTGTAATTGATCCTTCATCGGTTCCTTGTGGTGCACCAGGCAAAACACGCTTAAATAGGGGTATAGGCTGACGTAGCGATCTGTTCTGTTCCATTAAATTGGATTGCGTGTTTGACGGTGTCATTGATGAGATGGGGGTGATTAGGGGGAGGGATTGGGGAAGTTGGAGGGCTCTTTTCCATCGAAAGAGTTCGAAAGAATTTGATTTTCATTCAAAGTATTCATATTGATTGTTTTTGCATTTGAATGTGAAGATTGATACAATGTAATATTTCCTAAATCCTTAACATATGCTAAATATCTCAATGGATCGTGCATTTACAGTTCCCACGCACATCATATCGCCCTCACAATTCAGCTAGCTTCTTACCATCTTTATCTTAAAAATATTGCAAATTAGGAAGTCGAAATTAAGAGATGATTAGTTGAGATTTCCACAAAATGCCTATTTAGTTCCTTGCTTCTTATACCGTTGCTGTGGTAACTAACCACAGTCATTAGCAAACGATCACCGATTACGTATTTAAATGTCCTGCTTTCTACGCAAGATTTTAATGTTTAATTATATGTACTCTAGTGCCCAATAATAGTCGTAGTCATAATCTAATCATACCAGCAGGGATAAATTGTTGTCAAATATTATTTTTTTTTATATTTAACTTTATGAATTTGAGCACAAAGGAAAAAACTCAATCCTCAATTTGATTCTAGCTCATTTGTCGCGTTTATCGAAATTGACAAGATAATTATCGGCCACTTTACAACGCACATCATACCGCCCTCATAATTCAGCTAGCTTCTTACCATCTTTATCTTAAAGATATTGCAAATTAGGAAGTCGAAATTAAGAGATGAATAGTTGAGATTTCCACAAAATGGGAATATCGAGGAGTTGAGAAAGTTAACTTTTCACCGATCGAAGCACTGTTAAATTTATCATTAAGTAGTGATATTAGTGCTTTGCCAGGATTTTCCAGGCCATTTCCATTCTGTTTATTTTCAAAAGGATTCGTTGCTGGTGATGCATGAATTAATGATTCTCACGTGTTTATTACTATCCCAAAGGAGGAACGATGTTGTGGAGGAGAAGGAAACGACCAGACAATAATAAGTTCTCTACAAAATTTTACATCAATTAGACATACTCTTGACTCAAAAAATCGTTAAAGTTAAGAATCCTCAAAAAATTAAAACCACCATTAAGAAAAGAATCTTCGAAGCCCTACGGCATCTCAATTCACTAACTACACCATGATATCTTCTCTGAGTTATACATATGCTATTAAGTCTTGAAAGTGTGATGAAATGACTCTCTTCGAAGCTTTTAACGCGTTCAAGCTGCCAAATGGTATCCCAGATTTCAGCCGTCGGCAATTATTGTAAGCAACAACCTCAGACATTATTTATTCATGCTATAATTGTTGTTTGTGACGACTGGTCTTATATGTTTGTCCAAATGTACTTAGTTACTGACTTTTACTTCTAAAATTATGAAGCTTGAATGATCTTCCTCAACATTTAGAGACGTCAGAAATCTTTTACATTCGAAGCCTTTTAAATGACATACAAGTCTCTTTGCCGGGCAATCAACTATTTAGAAAATTGCCAACGCAGGTTTATCTAAACATATTGGATGACCTTGATCTTGAAGATTTACTGCGTTTGCGCCTAGTTTGTCCATCATGGTATTCAATATTTTGCAGTGTTGACGTCAGCACTCACGCAGTTAAAAAACACTTTCCATTGCCCATAGACTATTACTACAAAAAGTCTAGCCTTGATTGCACCGAAATCGTGGAGAGTAGGAATAAAGAAGATTGGCTGCAAAGGTTTATAATAAACCGGATACGACGAGAACGTGGAATTTCATCCAAATCTTTTGTACTTAATGAGAATAATGACTCAAGAATTGACTCATTAAATCTTTGTTACTCTAATGGTCGCATAGCAACTCTAAATCCGGATGGGTTTACGGTCGAAGACCTTATCACCAGACAAAAAAGCATCTTTCCAGTTACTCAGTATCTAACATACTTAAATTGGCAGCTGTCTGATCGGTATTTGATAATTCCATATGACCAGTAGGTTCTCCTGTCACCTCGTTAGTATAAAAAATCATAGTAGCTTATTAAATTTTCAGCATTAGTGAAGTCGAATTAGTTGCATGGAATTTAGTTTCTAGACGTAAATTTAGTACTCCAATATTTGATCAAGTCTTCAGTATATCGGCTTATCAGGACCAGATCGGAATCATAACTTCTTTAGCACATAACAAGCCTGACTCGTTTAAATCATACATATGGGATTTAGAAAATGCCATCAAATTGCTTGTGGAAGTTGAGATCAAGCCTGATATTGCGAAAGAAGAAATTTTAGCAGCAAATATTTTCTTCCATATTTTGGACAAAGGTTAGTAGAAATTGTTTTGGCCGTCTAGTCAAAACTGGTCCTTTATGTTCAGTATTTAATTAGTGCTTACGTGTTTTCAAGATGTTGTATTTCTCGTTTACCAGACCTGGATAATTATTTTCGAAGAACAATACATCAAAGTTACGGTATGATACTACAAAGGGCACTAGCCTTTCGTTATCTTTTCATTTAGCTTTCGCAAATTTCCAGGTCCTCGTACCGCCTCTTTTGCAATCCTTTTCTCTTTGCTTTAATATCGTGCAGGTAATCAAAACTGATAATTATAACAGGTTCAATGTTTCGTAGCGGGCGCATTAGTTCTGATACAGCACAAGACTACACCTGCTTCTTCCAAACCTGGACAATTTCGAAATTCCTTGATTACTAATGACGGCATAATATGTTGTGAAATATGGGAGGATCCTGAATTCTGCTCTACAAAAAATCCCTACAAATACGTTACCTATGATATGAATAGAAGAAAATTCGGATATTTAGAGGCCCGAACCCACCCGAAAGTTAAGAAAAAATATTTGAATTATTGCAATCTTATGTGGCGAGATCAGCTATACAACACAGTACACCTTAGACAAAACGTCGTAAAATTACAGGTCGTTACACTATCAAAGTCCCTAAGTGATATTTGGTATGGTATCAGATCAATCGACGATCACTTAAGTCAAAGCTCCATGTGGTCCTCAATCCTTTGTGGAGAGAACAGGCAAAACTGCAAATGTATCAAATATCCTAGAGATGTAGGATGTTCAATTGGTTACTCAAAGATAGCCTGGGGTGATGATAGTTTTCTAATTTTGCTACTTGAGAACCTCTTAAAAGTTTGGCAGTTCGATAACTTAGGACTTGAGCCCTCTCGTCAAGTACAAATAACCCCAAACCAAGCTTCTTGACATCAAAAAGGTGTAATCTTTGTATTCTAGTATCAGGAATCTACTCTTTTCTTGAAGTAATCGTATTCGAAAAATATGAAAATTTAATCCCCCGAAAGTTAGCCGAGAAGATTCGAGTAATTATGCCAATTCAATACTGAAAAACTCTCATTCGAGCTACACTCATTTCACGCAAAGAGATCGCAGATAAAGAACTAGCTTATGATCCTAGGAAAAAAGATAAAAAATATTAGCATTAGAGCCGCTTCAGTCATTTAAAAAAAGAGACCAATGGATAAATTTCACGATGAGTATTTGCTTATATCAAAAGGGACCCTGTCAATTTTAAGGGAAAAAAATCATCGGGCACTCTCATTACTATTATCATTAAAAATATATAAAACACAAAAATAGGGCCGAATAAAGATCGTGTATATCCTGTTTTGTTACTGATTTGTTTTGATGTTGGCTGGACCCATAGATTAGTCTTTCAGAATTAAATGGAATTTGAGCTCTAGTTAATTTTAAAATCAGTATATACAAGTCCTTTCTACTGTGCATAATCGATTGATTCAAAAATTGTGTTTTATAAACTATTACTATTAAAAGCCTTGCACTTAACCAATTTTCCAGTGTTTACAGACTTCTTCGCTTCGCCCCCCTGCATAAGTTATGTAAACTTCATAACTACCCTCTTGTGCACTCTTTGTGCATACCCCTTATTTAAACATCCATGTCTAAATACAATAGGGATATCATGGAATTGGATCCTCATTGGCATGGATTGCATTAGCGGAAAAGGAGCGCTAAAATGACCGTAGAAGGTTTGTTTCGCTTACTAGCGCCCCCCCCCCCCATCAACATTTTTTTTCGGACCATAGTAGAATCAATAATTGATCGTTCCTTCTG
>PEDP01001289.1:0-12361 GCA_002918395.1 Erysiphe pulchra
TTATTACTATGATAAATCTCAAGTAATATAATCAATAAAGGCTGATAGCTGTGATTTTATTGGTCGAATTATGGGAGGGTGTGTGGCTTTACCGAAAGGGGGGTGTGGCTATACCGATGGCCATGCATATAGTCAAAATATTTTGCATCTAAGAACGAACGTGGTAGTGAGTTTAGTTACAAATGTTTTAATATTTTACATAAAAATACAATTTTGAATTACATATACATAATATATTACAGTTTCAAAAGATATTTAATACTTAAAATTGGAGACAGTTGAAAATATACAGTGTGGTGTAGTCGACCACAATGATTCCAAAAATTTTCGCTTTTTAATTTACTTTTTACTTACACCTTTTTTCCACTATGCCGGAACCAAATTCTTCATATTCTTTCTTAGATATCCACATCTGATGGAAAGTACCCAGACTCCCTAGAATACTTCCTCCAATCCAGCTACTAAATCTCCGCTCAGATATTAGGCCAGCAGCATTGATTTTAATTCTCGAACCAGGGTAAATTTGTTTAAGCTCCTGTTCCAATCTTTCAATAAGACCCTGAACAAGACTAGAGCCACCAACAACTACAATATTCTGTAAGAGAGCTCCTCTAATATCTACATCAACACCCGATAGACAAGCTTTTACCATCTCATGAAGGGTTTGACTTTTGGTTGATGAAACTGGTTCACCTGGCAAGCTTAGAGATGCCTTTTCATCATAAAATCCTTCGGCAACAGCGAAACGTTCTCCACTCCACAATTGATTCGACCCATCAGGGAATTCAAAAACACGTCCAGGTTGTGATTTTACGAAGTCATAATTACTTGTTCCGTTTCCATTACCCCCACTAAATAATCGACCAGGGCCGGGCCAAACTTGGACAATAGATTCTTTGAATTCTGTTAAAACACGTTCTTCCTCTAGAGCGCGGAACGAATTTGTAGGCTGCTTGTCATACTTTCGAAAAACTGCCTGTGGGGGAGCCTTAATATCAACTGGCGTTTTAGACGCGATCATATAATGAGGAACAATATTTAATTTAGGTTCTTGTGTCGCAAAAAGGGTGCGAATTTGAGATGAGAGCCAGTTACCTGCTAGCGTGGAGCGTTGAACTGACTTTTTCAAAATTAGACCATCGAAGATAGCGACCGCTGATGACATTGAGGCTCCAAGATCGACTACCAGAGCTGTAGCCTTCCCAGCTCCGAATGCAGCTAAAACATTGTTACGTGATAGCCAGAAGGCTGGACAGCCCCATGATTCAATAGCTATTTCTATAGACTTTTCGCGATTTTGTGAGGTATTCCATGCAGGTTCCGTCATCAGTAAAGGATGTTCTTCCATAAATTTCTCGCTTTCTTCCACATCTTCCATTTCTACATCTTCATCTTCTTTAGAAACATCTTTTTTTGGCCGTTTTTTCTGTAGACTAGATAACGGATGAAGGCTAGTGAGCCGAGACGTGATAGCATATTCCCATAACTGCGTAGCAGCATCCCAGTTCTCTACAATCCCCTCTTTGGACATCGGATTCTGAACTTCATGTCCCAGAAGGGGATTGTGTATAGAGTCATCACCAAATAGATGTCTGCCATCCGAAGTGATACCATAATATGATGGAACAAATGATTTTGGTGTATCCTCTCCTGCAAATCCTGCCCGGACACTCGAAAAGCCGGGATCAATAATGATAGCTGCTACCTCATCTAGAAATAAATTAGCTAATATTTTAAATCGAAAGGGTTTTCGTGATAACTTTCATACCTCCACCATAAACGTCGGTAGGCTGAGTTGACGAACTAATGGGTTGGGAAGCCATATTTTTCCAAAGATAGCAGGGGGTCTTAGTTTAACTTATCGATAAAAACTAACCTAGTCATGTGGTTGGTTTCCTTTTTCCTTCCTCCAGACCAATTACGATTACTGGGCACGGGGAGTTTAGAAGGAAATAGGGATCTTTCCCGACTTGTAGGATTGAGCCGTGAAGCAGCTCGATCATTTAAAGCCACGCGCCCTCACGTGATGTAAAAAGATGGCAAAATAACATATATTTGAGAGTTCAACACCAACCAACAATACCAGGGATCTGTAATTATAATGTATATTAAGATGGTCGAGGTATTACCCCAGTTGGACTGTTAGTTATGACAAGAGTGATGCCTCATAATGCTACATATTTGTACAATTACGCACCAACTAGCTATTTTGTTCTAAATTATATCTATAAAATTAATCGGATGTTGATATTGGCATGCATTAGCGATTAGTTTAATGTATGAAAAGATTCAGCTAAAAATTGTGAGAAAAGAGATCCTAATACCGTAGGCAAAATATATGATGAGCCTTTACTATATACAAGTATACTATCACTGTCCATAATTGGCCAGAGGGTGAGCAGCAATGGCTTAATATCGCTATGGGGTAATATTCCTACTATTCTTTATGCCAATTAAATTTCAGAATATTGGCCTGAAATATCCAACATATCACCGATAATCACATTCTTCTTCATCCTCCAACTTTTCTTTATACAACCATATCAAGATCTTCGCAATCATCATTGCGAACGCTTTAATTATTCTTGACCTTGAGATTTACTCTCATGACTCCTCCATACATGACTCATCTTTAGTCGCCGCCTTCTACATCTGTCGCGGTTGATCAAGATTCGCAGGGGTTCTCAAGGGTTAAAGATCAACGGGTTCCAAAATACGAGACAAGATTAGATCCAAATCAGATAAGACAAGATACAACAAGGAGAATTTATATATAATACTCTAATCTGAAGAGATCAGAATTTGAGAAGAGATGACCCTTTATATACATGAGTTCTATGGAGATACCTGATGAAGCCATACTATTTCAGGAAACTCGATAGAACGATAGAGAATCAGACAGAAGTACAGCAATTATTTATTGTTCAGGACTTTAAATTCACTTTATGATAGATTACATGTGTTGAATATGACGAGGACTTCTCCAACTTTTAGAGAAGTGTTTTATTTCACATTTTATTCCTAAATGTGATGTATTTTTATGGGTGATTGTTGCAGAGTTTTCAAGAACGGGCGAGAAAGAAGTCAGAGTTCAAGTCAAAGAAAGTGATATTTACCTTCCATTCAATATTAACTCCGAAGAAGTTCGTTTGGGACACGTGTACGGGTGTTAAGTTTTAACATATTTGCAAATAATTACACTCCAACTATATACAGTATATAATGGAATGGTTGTACGTTGTAAACTTTGGAATTAAAACAGAGGCTATTAGTTTGGCCAGGGAATTTTTACACAGTGTTTTTCACTTGCGGATGATTATGTACACCCTGCTCAGTGAGTCCAAATCAAGCTCGAATTATATCTTCATAGAACTATAATACAACAAATACCACTCAAACTCTGTTAAAAATCTATCAGTTAATCTTCTGTTGGTCAATTACCATCTTCTGTAACGGCCAGAAAACTGTCATGAATGCTTTCAATGGATTTTGTGAGCTCTTGAACACCCACAGAATCATTGCCGGATGACGCTCAAATGCTGAATTTTCCAATTTGGACTAGATTACCCTTTAATTCATGTCTAAGTATTGAAAGGACCTAGATGCTAACTAGCTCTAACTAGCTCTAACTAGCTAATGTTACAATTATCAGGAGATAACCTCATAAAGTTCTCAGCTTTATCATTTTCATCTGGTGTTACGGGCTAGGCCCGATTTGGAATTGACTGGGAGTTGGTCTCCTTAAGATTTAACTCTTCGTGAGGTTTAGCCTGGAGAATATTTCTTTAGAATTCTTGGAACATTGGTGTATGAATTTTCAAGTACCAGATTACGACTCCTCTAATATAACTGCTCAATCCTCATCATCTTCTTCTTACAAAAGCATCGCAGAGTTGCCACCCTCTAAATCCCCTAATTTCTCAATAACAGAAAGGCCTGTGCCAAATTCCGACTTCGACATGGCAGACTCTGTAGACTCATTCGACAGCCTCTCCCTAGACGTTAAAAAAAAATTGATGGCTATTTTAAATGAGCAAATCAGAGACGAAACTAGTAACCCACTAGACAACAGAATTCAAGAAACACCTGCTGTAACCACTACTAGGTCAGCTTTACCTAATTGGAACGGTAATTTAGAAGATTTGGGTTTTATATTTGTAGGTTAGAAGCAAGGATCAAAAGAGAATGGGCGTCGTTTGTAGATCCCTTCTCAATCTGTCTGGACATGATAGACACCTTGCCGGACGACAAAAAACCTAGAATCGCTGCATGGTTCCAGGAAAGGTCAAGGTTAAACAATTTCTCTTGGAAAGATTTAATTGAGCATTTTCATCGACAATTCGATGACAAAGAGGCGCGACAATCAGCTTCTGAAAATGTAAACAGGATGGAACAGGGATATAACCAACTGTTTCTAGATTTCTTAGAAGATTTTGAGTACCATATTGCTCCTTGCTCTCAGTATTTACGCCTTTGGGAAAGTCGATGCAGCTAAAAGCATCACTGAGTAACCGCCTCCGAAAGGCATTGGTTGGATTGAAGATGCCTCCTTTAGAAAATTATGATGCCTGGGTGGAAGTGGTTTGTGAAGTGGCAGCGGACTTGGAGAGTCTGAATGACTACAGGTCCAAAAATGCCAAATATACAACAACGAAACTAGGAGCGCCAAAAGGAATAAATGTTCCAGAAGTGCATAAGGATACTAACCTAGACGCGGACGGGGATTATAAAATGGGAGGCATTAATGCGCTGTTGACAGCTTTTAAAAATTTGGGGATAAAAGAAGAGAGTCTGATAGCAGGACTGAACGACTTATCAAAAAAGGGCTCACAAGAAGAAAGAAGTTTTAAGAAGGGACCATCAGGGAAGCCTAGGGCACCCTGGCGCTCGGAGGAGGAGTTTTATAATTTACTTAAAAAAGATTTTTTCTTAGCACAGCTCTCGTGCTTGTCCGAATTCGAACTTGCCTTTAACATAAGCGTGGCTTCCGCCGATCTCGAGTTTGTTTGGGTGTTATATTTTCGCTACGAAGTGAAAACTCAACCTGTCTTCGAGAAATTCCAAATTGATTTGCGATATTTGATTAATTCAGACTAGCTTGATGAAGTGTTTTGATCTAAATAAAATAAACTAGTATTTAATGTTTGATAATTATCTTGATATATTGTCTTTCTGAGAAAGATACGGGTGTAGAAGGCAGCGAATGATGATGAATTGTGAATGGAGGAATTGTGAGGAAATAATACTGGGCCAAAGATGACCATGAATTTATTGTTGATGGTTTCAAAGTTCTTAATGAGGTAATAGGGACACTCAGACATGGATATCAATTAATGAAGATGACCTTGGGCGTCATAGTTTATGATGATGGAATTTTGGTGTTTCTAGTGGGTTTTTTGATTATTCAGCGCCGCGGGGAAGGTCAAAATTCTCACACAAAAATGCTCGTCACAAATCTGTGTGAAAATTAATTTCCATATCTGAGTGCGCCTAGTGTGTCGAGAAATTATGTTGAGGGGCTGAGTCTTGGCTCTCGAGTGAGAGTGACTAAAATGCCCATCCAAAGCTGTACCAACGAGCGATGCTAAAGTGACGCATTCATTTAGCAGCTAAATTTAATAGTGACACACCTTAAATATATATACACACATACAACATCCTAAAATGATAGGAAATGTATAGCTTGATAATTATTTGTAACTAATCCTCAGGAATGATCATAGCTTCTTGTTGGACCAAATTTGAGCTAAAGGCTATAGTTCAGTTCAATTCTGGAGAGATAAATTTCAAGTTGATTCAGGTAATATATATAACAAACATCATAACATATCATACCACCTGAATTTTTCCTTACAAAAACGAATTCATTATTACAAATTTAAAAAATTACAAATTTAAATCAAACAAATACAAGTAGATACTTCTTTCGTAAAAGAAAATGTGTCGAAAATGAGGAAAAACAAGAGCGTGAAACAAAGAGTGTTAGAGCTTTGAATGCTAGAATTCTTGGAGATAATTCGGAAACAGACCTTATTGAAGATGTTAAAGCATTACTAGCCTCAAACTTATTTGATGACGAGATTGATTTACATTCCAACAAGATTCATGCACAAATTTCCAAAGAAATTCTGGGTATTGCGATTCGACGCACATGTAATGAAGCTATAAACGATACTGTATTTCGATGCGAGCAGGAGAATGCAATAAACGAGGAAATAAATGCCTTGGTATTAAATGGATCATAGGAGGAATGTACTCCTCCTCAAGGTACCAACCTTGTCTCTACTAAATGGGTGTTCACTCTAAATACCGATTCAGATGGAGTTCTAGAAAGATTCAAGGCCTAATTGGTTGCAAGAAGTTAACAGACTATAATGAGACCTTTGCATCCACGGTGCGTATGGATACACTACGGACTTTAATGAAACTGGTTGCAAAATTAGATCTGGAATGCTGGTACTTTGACATTAAAAATGCGTTCACTAAATCCCCTCTAAAAGATAACATATACGGCACTTCCTAAAGGAGTACAAGTCAAAAATGGCAAAGTGTTAAAACTACTGAAAAGCCTGTACGGATTAAAGTAGGCCAGAAGAGACTGGAATCTTTTGTTAAAGGATTTTCTAACAAACTGTAACTTCACCCAAAGTCAGGCTGATCCTTGTTTTTTTGTCCATGAATTGAAAGGAATCTGGATACGTGTATATTTTGATGATATTGTTGCAGCGGCAACTCAAGTGTCGTCATTGGATTGGTTTTACAATTTAGTTTCAATTAGATTTAACGCCATGAATCTGGAGGAGATTATTAAGATCCTTGGTGTTAGAATAACCCGTGATAGTGAGAAGAGGACATAATATCTTGATCAGGAACAATACATCTCGGGAGTACTAGATAAATTCAGCATCATAATAGAAAAATACAAAGCCAAAACAATTCCTTTGGCAGATTACGAACAGCTTCGACCTGGAACACCAGAAGAGGAACTTATTGATAGTAATGAGTATTCACAGATAATTAGCAACTAAATGTATGGAATGATCTTCACAAGACCAAATATAGTATTCGCTTTAGGAAGGTTTTCACAATTCATGAAAGAATCAGTGAAGCGTCACAATCATACACTCAAAAATCTAATGCGATGTCTACTTTTCCGACCCAAGGAGTCTGATTCTTAGTGTGAAAATTTAATGATCTACACTGATGCTGATTGGGCGAGTGATAAAACTGATCGGAAAAGCATTTAAGGGGGGAGTTGGAATATTCTATGAGGGACCATTTTCTTGGGCATCTGTAGCTACATCTAGTGCAGAATCTGATTATATCTCACAGGAAATGTATGCAATGCAAAGACAATGGGCTGCGCAAAAATTTAAAGATATGTTGTTCCCAGAATACATAAACCAAAATGAGAAAACCGTCCTTATGTTCGGAGATAACCAGGGTGCACTAGCACTAGTGAAAACCCCACACTTTCACGAAAGATCAAAGCATATTCATAGCAGGGTTAATGGAAGATGGTGATGAGAGTCCTAAACTGACTGAGGTCCACATGGATGGAGGGCGACCGAGAAGTAAAATGAATGCCTCTCTTTCAAGTCCTTTTCCAGACGGAGGAAGATAAAGAGAGTCCTGATAGGTCAGAGTTTTACATATAACTTCTTTTGCTTGAACCATTCATCTGAAATTTTGTTTGAGTTCAATTAGGCACAGAGAATTCACAGCATTTCCAAGCAAAGCACTACCAATTAAATAAAAGTTGCAACATTGTGCTCTATACGCCGTACAACTAGATACCTACATGAACAATGTCTATAACTAGAGGAATTAAGTTTTATCCAACAGCTTCACATGCTGGTGCATGGCAAATCTTCCTCCGTCTAGTAAAGGGCTTGAAAGAGAGGCATTCATTCTACTTCTCGGTCGCCCTCCATCCATGTGGACCTCAGTCAGTTTAGGACTCTCATCACCATCTTCCATTACCCCTGCTATGAGTCACTCTACTGACTATCCTTTGGTGCCAAAGTAAAGGACTCCGCAGTCTTAGTCGCACAAACCTCAATATGAGAAAGCTGTTGATGTCACTGATCTTGTGCTAGTGGGACATCCGAGAAGGGGTAAACTAGATATCTTGATGGATCACTTGCTATGGATAACGACTTCCCGTTTAAAAGAACTGCGACTAGAATTGCAGGGTCTTCTCTACTAAGCTCAGCTCAATAGAGATTTCTCTGGGATCCCTCCTCGGTTTGTTTATACCGGCTTGTCTCAATCTTCAGGACTTGAGTGGTACTGCATTGCAATATATGAATCCTCCCACATAGCTTGCCCTAACTGTAATAATGAACTAGTCCATATTAGTCGATCGATTATACCCATGCACGAACTTCAAAAATTTAGTTTAGTCATACACAGTAAAATCGGGAAGTGGCGCAAATTAAAAACCGCTACAATAGCCCTGATTGTTCAAAGATCGACTCTGGATGATAAGCTCACGACTAGAAAAAAACTTTATGAACTGCTGTAAATTGCTGAACCTTGGAGTTACACACTCTAGACATCCAGCTAAATCCAAAAAAAGCTATATTGGAAATTCATGATGTCCTTTATATTTGACAACGTTAATTATTATGTGATGATCGAATTTAATTGTTCTAATTACAATCATCTATGTTTAAACAGATATCATATGTCACTAGTTGTTGATGAAAATTTGACATCTAGATCTTTTGAAAAGTCTACTCTAGGGTATAAGTGCACAGTAATGCTCTTATCAGTGGGACTGGAACTCCGTGCTAGATGATGATATGATCTGCGTTAAATAAAAAAGTCCACAAAAGAAAATCAAGTGGCGTTATTTTACATCAGTAATGAGTTCATGGTAACTTCGATTGCCACTTCTAGAGCTTTTCTTGGCTGCCTCAATTTTCTGCTTTAGAAAAGGGAGCTTATACAACTTTAATTGCGTATAAATCGAACCTTTTTCCTTTATCCTAATCCTAATCTCAATCCTCATTTTCATTTTCGTTTATATTTTGTCCTATCATTCTCAAAGTCAATCTAATAACTATTTTTCATGAAACCTGCCTTTTTGATACAGCAACCAAGTTAGAATCATCGGACCAGTCTCTTGTTCAACATGAAATACCAGATTTTTACTACAAGCATGCTCACATTTTTTGTCCTCTCATCAAATGCGGTCCAAACATACTTTGATACCTCTATTCCATTTCAGAACTCGGTCGTGGTTCCAGGTCAGGATAAGAATACTATTAACCCGGACCGAAATTTATCGTCGCTTATTGCTGTTCAATGCAGTAAAAGATATGCAGCTCAGACTGTACTAAAAGCTGCTAAAACTGCTTGCGAAAGGTTAAAAGGAGCGGATTCCTGGATAAAAAATCTAATGAGTTGGTCACAAACTTACCCTATCGTGTATCCTATTCACCGACTCAAGGATAGTTTCGATATAATAGGAAATCCCTACTATATTTATCCTTTGTTCAAGTCATTGCGTACTGCCCCCAGTATGTAATTTTTATCATCGCCTCATATTTTCATCAAAATTGCCAAATTACTTTTCGCTTATCTGCATATGCAATATAGGATATCATACGGACTTTGTTTTAGTCAATGAGCATTGCCAGCTCGTGGGAGCAATAATGTGGACCAAAGTGAAGAAGCCAGGCAAGATAAAATCAATGTTTCTGAACTTTTTTCGTAAACCACGAAGACGCTCTAAGAAATGCGTAATCGAGATAACGCGGCCGAGATAAATTTCGCTCAGTACTGGGAAGCAAGGTAGATTCAGCTAATTGATATAAAAATTATATATGAATGCAGATAAAGGATTGTAGAGGATATTGCTAACTTATTTAATCATGGGTAAAAAGAACATCTAGCCGATTTAATTTAGTATCATTCAAGCTGAATTAACTTCATTGGGATTTTAAAAGTTCTAAATAGAGCTGTTAATGAATATGCTTCGATATTCTCGAGAAGCATTTTACTGAGTTACACATGATATAGAGAATAGAGATCCATGATCATAGATTGGAGAAGGGTTTCAAATTTATTTTTATTTATCATTAATTCTTTTCCAATTAATTTACCTTTAACAACTTTAGTTAATTATACCTTTCGTGATAACTTTTTTAATAAATATTCATTTATAAAGCCTACTTTCCCAAATAAATGACCTCCGGGTTTTGGGCCACTGTTTTCTCCTAGATACAGTATCATCAGAACTGCCTGTTACGGAGCGGCCTTGTAATACTTAGCTTTATTAGGGCTATTTATTTAATACTACTAGTAAAAGAATTTAACTATCACACAACAAATACTCATTAAATACTTTTCAAAATCTAACACTTAACTTTTTGTTGGCCTACCTTTTCGCAGGAGCAGTTGATGTTGGTCACAACAGAGCAAGTCCAAATATCAGTCACTTACCTAAAACTACAGAAGCTATATCTAACAGGAGTCAATACTACTTTATAATTACATGTAAACCTTTCCCCTACGTCTTATCATATGTTCGTAATCTCGGTAATAAAGATTCGGTGCCCCTTAATATTAAGCTACATCCCTATACTGGCGTTGCCAGTAACTAGCGAGGGAGTATTCCCGTAACATCACCCCTCTCTTTGTAGCAGATAAAACATATAAAATACACACATTCTTATAATTTGCCGTTTATCTCTGATATTTATTTGATTTATTTGATTTTTTATTTTTGGTTATTTTGTATTTGACGGTCTTACATTGATTGTTATTAGTCCCATAAATTTTTAAAGTCACTTAAAGCTGAAGTATCTTCAAATTCAGAGCAGGGTTCCCTTGATAGTTCTACTTGTCCTTGCCATTTGACCAATAATTTTCTCCTAAAGTCTTAAATTATACTCCAAAAATGCGTTCTACTACCCACTCTTTTTCATGACCTGAAATACTAATGTCAACTGGTTTTGGCTGATAATCATCATGAATTTGTGAGGGTAGTGGGTCTTCAGCAGCTCACTTTAGCAAGTCAATTTGAGACCGAGGGTGGATACCCGTCGGGTTGTCTAGTTCAACCACATACGATGATATTACTTTTACTACTCCGTATTTTGCGTGAAGCTAAGCAAGTTTTTTAGAAGGACGAGGTATCGGAATATTTTGAAGGTTTAACTATACCAGGTCGCCTTCTTTGAATGTTTCTGCTTGCTGTCTCATCCGATTGGCAGGGTCTTCCCGAGTCTTGTCTGGAACGCTGTCTTCCATTCTATAAGGAATCTGATTATTTATTATGTTTTCCTGTCCTGTTCAGGAAAAGGGTTTAATATTAATAATATGTATATTGTTTTTATAGTGAACAATGATTTTATCTATTTTAGTGTCGTAAAGTTCAAAAGTCCTTCTTTTCTTTCTCCTTCTATTCAAAACATACATAAATATTCTTTCCAAAACAAATTTCCTTTCTAGACTTTTCTTCCGCATCATACTTCATACTAAACTTCACAATACCCCAAGAAAGGTGAGGCAACGTCTACATCATAGTATATACATTATTTAGTCTCTTGTGTGGCAATCCCAATCTACTTCGCCATTCAGTCATAATTATGTTTATCTATTTGCCCCCCCCCATACCTCTTTTTCCCACATAAGGGTCTTGATGCACAGACGAGGATCAGGTTAGTAGTATGTTAACACAGTCATCCCCTGCTTTTACTCGAATTCGGTGATAAACTGCGTTTACGTCCATTTTTGAGAGCCATCGAGTCTTAGATGTAGAGCGGGGAGTTTCTTTTGTTTGTAGCAGAGGGTACCGACCGTTCTTCGTGATTGCATTTAGTGATCGGCAATCAACACAGAGCCGTTAGCCTCCTCCTGGTTTTTTAACAAGAAGAACAGGGGCACCTCCAGGAGAGCTGCTAGCTGAAATCCAATTACGGTCAAGAAGCTCAGTTACTTCTTTACGAAGACATAGCAGTTCATCTCGAGGCATATTGTATAAAGGCCTTGTTCATCCTTTTCAAGATCGATAGATAAATCGACGCCACGTCTGTGTGGGGGCAAATCTCATGAATCATTGTGGTATGCTTCAAATATATGATGGTTATGTTACAGCTCCTCAGGAAGATCACTCATGATATCTTCTCGTGTTACACATTTCTTGGGAAAAAGCATTTTATTAATATCATTAATAGATGCTGCATATAGTGAGAGCTTCGCACAGATTTTCGTTATTATTTTGTTGCTGGTATGCTCACTTGAGGTATTCTGTCATATGTAAATATGATTTACTTATTTTAAGAGTCACTTTCAAACGGTAATGACTAGGTGAATTAACGAGTCATTTAACTTAAAATAAGTTCGAGTC
>PEDP01001290.1:0-12358 GCA_002918395.1 Erysiphe pulchra
CTGCTTGCTTGTCTTATGAAAGGTCGTATGCACGAGCGTACATGAAGGTGCATAAGATAAGCATTTTTATGAAAACCAGGGAGGTCCTTAGAAGTTCCCAATAGTCTAGGGCTCAAATAGCTCAATAATCAAAAAAAAAAAATATTTTCCTTAATGCTTCTAAAAACACCCATATCGGTTTTAGCTGAGATGGAGATAATAGACTTTAAGAGGTATTTTTTATGCTTATTTGCTGCACCGTCTTTTTGAAGTATTAAGGACAATTATAGGGATTTGCAATACCCCTGACAAGGTTATAACAGACTTACTCTTTTGATTTCACAGATTTGTGTCGAGCATTTTTGTATAGGAATTTTGAACTTCCCCGCAGCTCTGAATAGGGCCGGTCAGACTTAGAATTATATTTCACACAAATTTGTGAAGAATATTTTTGTGTAATTTCCCCCAGTCTGATCGATTTAGATGTTTACTAAATTAGTTCATCCTGGCAAAGAAACGAATATCCCATTTATTATGAAGTTGGTACTGAGTTGTGAAATGTGGGGTAGGTAGTGGGTAGGGGTGGCAAATAAGTTATGAACTGTGAGTGGATTATATTACGTATGATCGACATTACCCCAGCTAGCTTGGATATCTTAAATTTAGGAGCCTGAGGCATTCAATTTTCATCAAGCCAGACCCCGCCTCTCTTACCCAACACTCTCCCCACTCAATATCGTCGCTATAATTGCCAATAACATTTCCCTAAATATAATATAGATTAGCTCTAATAATCACTGATTTAGGACGTATTTTAACAAAATTTTTATAACCCCTAAAAGAATGTGTCCTGTACCGTAAAGTGTATCTTGCTAATTATAGTTTGATTGAAAAAGTGAGAAATTTTACTTTTTGATTTAGTTTGCCAAGACCATTGAAGCACACGGAGCTTATTTGCTCTGACCAGTTAAAATCTATTAAAATCTCTTATATCTTTAACGACCAGATGCGAGGATTTATACTTCTTAGATTATCATTCTAGAGCTATAGCTACTAGGAATGTGTCTATGTTAGTTTTTTGACAAGGAATGTTTGGGTAGCGCCAACTGTAGCATCCCTTCAGCTTAGAGAAGGCAGCTAGCTATGTTATATAATTCCTTATTACCATTATTACATTAATTCTCCTGAATACCTTTAAAAGACGGTGAAGCAACTTAGTATGGAGTATCCCTGCTGGAGCCAATTATCTCCATCAGAACCTAATTAAGACCCATTCTTGCAGATCATCGTATCGTTTGATCGGGTTTTTAGGTCTCGGAAAGGAATTAAGCTTTGATCAAATGTCCCTAAAAAACAAGCATATCATGAATTCCACCAGGAGAGTCTCACATCTTGATCTCTTCTAAGTAAGTCTGGCCTTCCTCGGGGTGATAACAGAATTACGGTCGCAAGGCTTGCTTTGAAGCTACATCACAACCCGCAGCACAACCAAGGCAGAGTTCGTCTTTTCACGTCACCTCAGTTGATGAGGCATCGATTGTAATATGTAATATTTGAACTTTCTCAGTCTCCTTAGCAGGGACGGGCTGGAAGAAAGACAGGGGGTAATTCACACAGCAGTTGATCACGGGCCTAGACCCCACCCACCTACGCGAAACTCTGTACACACAGCAAATATTTTAGCAGATTTTACTACGTTTTTTAGTTTTATTTTTAACTAAACACCACCAAAAACCAACTATGCATTCTTGACGGTCAATCTCCAGACCCGAAGAGTAAGGTGCACGTGTTTCTATGTTTCTTGAGTAACCTTGCTTCTTTTCTAAAAATCGAGAATCAAGAACGGACTGGGTTTGGGGCGTTATTGCTATGCAGTCGGCAAGTAGGATTATCATCATCTGTCCGAGTCGACACTTTGCCATGTTTGTTGAAATAAGTCCAATTCTTGGACCATGCACTTGAACCCCACACCATAGATCTACGCTCAGCTGCTTGATACTATTTTCCTCTACCAACAATATTACTGGAAATGTGTCTCGCGTTTCCATCTACGTCCGACTTGATAGACCGTTATAGATCTCTTTGTGCCAAGACTTCCTTTGCTTATGGGTCCCAGAAAGATATGTGCAGGACCTTGCAGTTCCCAAGTTCCATTGCTAGATGATATACATCCGCCCCGTGGAGCTTAAGATCGGCATCATCATCCCCCTTGCTAATACGATGGATGAGATGGGGTTCAATTTGTGCCCCTAACCTTACATTCCCTTATCCCCGGCGCTGTTCTAATAACCGGAGAAAGAGCGATGGCAACCGTTCAGTTAAGTAAGGAAAATTAAAATTATTCATCTTTTCAACCCATTCTCATCCATCCTACAACACTGTGTGATCCGTCAAGACGTCCATAGGACAGACACTCTTTACCACCCTTTTAGTTATCATCAATTATGCTATCTCTAAGGACCTTTATACTTGCCGTTGCTTGCTGGTCTTGTGTGCGTGGAAAGCCTCTGTAAATAGATCTCAATTACATCACTCAGAATATAAACTTAAATTGTAACTAATTTCATTTAGACAAGAGCGCCAGCTGTCTTTTGATTATAACAATGGAAAAGTTCGAGGTGTGAATTTAGGCGGCTGGTTCGTTTTGGAGCCTTTTATTACACCCTCAATATTCGAGCAATGGGCCAACGGGGGTGGAGTTGTGGACGAATATACATACACAGCTGCCTTGGGTAAAGAAGAGGCTTTTAATAGGTTAAATCATCATTGGGCAACCTGGATCACACAGTCTGATTTCAATGAAATCGCTTCGATGGGACTGAATCACGTTCGAATCCCAGTGGGCTACTGGGCTCTAAATCCCCTCCCTGGTGACCCGTATGTGCAAGGTCAATTATCCTATTTAGACCAGGCTATAGGATGGGCGCGTAGTTCTGGATTAAAGGTTATTCTTGACCTTCATGGAGGTGAGATGACTAGCATAGTTAATATCTTTCTGTTTCTGACGAACTCAAGCGCCTGGCTCTCAAAATGGATTCGATAATTCGGGACGTACAGGTGCCATTATGTGGCAATCCGGCGATAATGTACCTATGACTTTAACTGCTATACAAAATTTAGCAAACCGATACGCGTCTCAATCCGATGTTGTTACAACTATCGAACTGCTTAATGAACCCGCCAACTGGGGAAATGACATGTCTGCTGTCCGAAAGTTTTATTATGATGGATGGGGTAATGTCCGTTCCAAAGGAGACACAGCTGTAATGATTCATGATGCTTTCTTGGACCCAACTTCATGGAATGGTTTCATGAACACTCAATCTGGTGTTAATAATGTTATGCTTGACACTCATATTTACCAAATATTTTCTCAAGGAGAAGTTTCCATGAAACCATGTGCTCATGTTCAAACAGCATGTGCTAGTGCTGGTCGGATTAGATCAACGGATAAATGGACTATTGTTGGCGAGTGGACTGCTGCGCAGACTGATTGTGCCAAGTGGCTTAATGGTCTTGGAAAGGGTGCTCGCTACGACGGGACTTTACCTTCGGCATCATCGGGCTACTTTGGCTCCTGTGATAAAAAGTATGAGGGTACAGTGGATGATATGCTTCAGGTTGACAAAACTAATCTACAATATTTTGTAGAGGCACAATTAGATGCATATGAGGCACATACGGGATGGATATTTTGGACCTGGAAGACAGAGAGTGCACCTGAATGGCATTTTCAAAATTTGACCAGAGCTGGGTTAATACCCCAACCATTAACATCACGCAAAGTGCCAAGTCAGTGTGGAACAAGTCAGTGTCTTGTCCCAGGGAACTAGTTGGTCTGATTTTTTCACATTCATCTATCTTTAATAAAATTCCTCTGTCAATTAATCACTAATTCACAAAGACTCTCAAAGTCCAAAAAATGACTGTAAATACTTTCCTTTTTTCAAACTCAGACCTATAAAAGGATTGAAGAGGTAGCAAAAGATACTAATCACGGTAACTTAGATTACATCATTTTATTAATAATAATCAAATTAAGCGTCCAATAACAAATCAAAGATTCTTCATGACAAACTTGATGTATTTTCACTCGGGAGCAATACAATGTAAAATTTTCATTGCCTGAGAATAAATGATTTGGCAAATTTCACACCAAAATGTTTTCCTTACTTCATACATAATACAGATAGATTTGGTTAGATCTTTTAGTTTTACTTTCACTGGTCAGGCTATCGCTAATTTTTCTAACATTTTTCATGATTTAGTAGTTAGTTTGTGTGATCAAGAGTAATTTTATAGTCCCTGCTGGAAAGACCAGAATGTCTGTCGATACTCGAGAATCAGTTGTTTGTTTATTCCTTGTTGGTATCATAGAAACAGGTCGACAACTCCTATCCTTCATTGATGCTATTTGATTCCTGAGAGTTCAGATATAAATGAATTTTAGGTTATAATGTAAATGTAAACCTTCAACAAGTCATTCGCTTACAACTTACATCTATGCTGGTGACATATCTACCTCTTACTTTTCCCCTACTGTTGAGGGTAGAAAGAACTGTCTTCAACATCCTATGCTAACTTTGATAAGATTTTTAATACCAAGGACAGCAATAAATACATTGTTTATGTAGTTTCGAAGATGCTCCATAAGATAGATTAATTAATCACATTTTAAAATACTACTGCGGCTGTTGAGACACGTTTCTATTTGCAACCACTTGATCGGCATTTTCTTTCCACACTCACAATCTTGCAAAACACTAATTTCAATCTACCTTTCAATAAGCACTGAGGTTGCTACGTTAAAATATTTCTTTCACAACCTCAAGAAAATAATCCTAAACAATAAGTCATCAAACTTCCACATCTAAAGTCTATAATAGAGCTTCCGAATGGAGGCTTTTGGGGTCGAATGATATTATAGTCCGTTCGAGCACTAAGCACTTCTCCCGATTAGAATTTGGATAATCTGGGCACTTTTTATTCCAACAGAACATCTTTCTCATAATTCACGACTGACATCCATTCGTCATTCTCCGAGCCTCTAATTGCTTCAAGAAATGTGGGGCTTGTCCGGTGAACGTGTAACAATAAATATTGAAAACTCATAGCTATTAACCATAACTCTAAAAAGATCATCCCCGTCATTTACGAATCATTTTGTTGACTTTCAATGGTCTTTGGGAACCAATTTGTGTTTGCCATTGATTCTGAATAAGGCTTGTTAAGCATTCCAGAAAATAGATGACCGTTCCCGGCATCGAAGTAGCTATTAACAGAAGTTTCATATTTATCATGAAATTTATCAATTTTAATTCCTCAAGTCAGCACTCTTGATAACTCATCATCCACAGCAAATGTAGCTTCAAGAAAAAAAAATCTAGTATCCTGATCTTCACAGGGCCTTTGAAGTGTTCTTTTCGAGTGACCACGCTCTTTTAACAAAAGCATCCCAGGATTTTTGCTCAGCTGAACAATTGAAATCTTTATTTCTTAATTAGTTTGTCTTTCTGGCTCTAAGTCTCTTTTGGACATGTTAAGGGAGCAATCTGACTATTTCCCTTAGGGTCTGCGTCCCAGCGTAGTCCAGGTTCAAAAATTTCATGTGCTGTGATATGTAGTGTTACAATAAACTTCCCGCCGTCAAGCAAATCTACTCTTTTTTTTTCTTTTATCGCGGTAACCAAATAATACACTTCTCGTGCTACTTATATCCAGTTTCTCTAGATATTCTATGATTCGCATTAACATACGTGATACAGAGGAGCCCTGTCAGTTGACTACACGTAAATATAGTCTTCCGAACAATTGATATTTATATAAAGGGACCAATTTTATGCAATACCTGCATTAATAGCGAGTACAAAAGGTCCAGTCGCTCAAAATTTGTATGGAGCCGATTGGATAAGTGATAAATCAAATACTGCGAAGAGTAGTCGCTGATTCTTTTAGTGAGAGGTCTATAATCTTATTACCTCAATCTCTTGTACGCTGCATTGTCATGAAATGTATTCAACCCCCAATCTCTACCACCGTCAATAGTATATATAGATCAGCAGTGTATGTTGTTCAATCTTTAAGCTTCTTAGGTAAGCTCAATGAACTGCTGTTCCAGGTTCGAATTAGTCTTCGTCATCTCTAGTTCTCCGAAACAGACCTCATACAGTGGTTGTCAATGTCGGAGTCTGGGCTTGAAAGAGACAGTCAAGTCTTCGAGATTATCAGTTATGCTACTATTTAAAACACATCTGCGAGGAATTCCAGTACTAGTCATGCTCATCTGTGAATTTTGATGATACGGAGTTTTTATACAATATAGAACATCGTTATCTGAACTCATTATTTGATTCTACTAGAGGGAACCACCTCTCCTATAAACCCCGTCTCCGCTAATAATATTCAGAAGAAATTTACGCAAATAAACCACGTATTTCAGATGCATCACTGCTCTTGCACCATTAGGGCCATTTAATTGGTTAAATGCAGCTAGCTTTGCCAACACACTCGGCGTACACAATACCGCTTCCTGTTCTTACTGAAACTTGTAGAATCGATTTTGACTAAGTTCGAAAATGGTGTTTTCGCACTGAGTTTACTACATTTGTTTGTTGCATCAACATCAGTACCTGTATCAAATAGTCATCGGTCTGCTATATTGCTATTTCTCTTAGCACTGAAAATTTGCTGAGCAAGATAATTTTTTATACAATTGCTAATGAATTCTAACTCTTTTGTATCTCTAGAGTTCTCAGTTTCAAGTTTTTTTCATTTCACTTTCGTAGAAATCTATAAGGTCAATGTAGCTTGTTACTTTGACATGAGCAGCATGAATGCGTGGGATCAATTCATATTCCGAAAATCTGCAATTCTCTCCAGTCAAAACACACGGGGTGGAAGATCTTTCCAAGGTTATTGATTGGTACTATAACTGTTAGTAGTCTTCTTCTTTTTCTCTGCCTTTTTTGAGGCAATTCATCGAATAACGATCCTGCTCTTTACATATATAGTAACGGACTTTTTATGAAAACTTTCACTTTTTGGGTTCTTGAGCTTAGTTTCACTCTCGAATTGACAAGTCTCATTGCACTTGAGAGCGAGAAATGACTCACACAAAGTTTCACGTTGTATCATCTATTTGACTATACCTACTTTCAAAAAGCTGAATCATATCAGTCACGCTTTTCATCCCAAAGACCAAGCGTCTTACACCTAATATTATGGTTCGTTGTACTTTGTACTACTGCTGCACTCATCCAGAGAAGTTAGCTTCATTCCAGCTTCATAAAAAATGCACACTGGTTAAAGAAATATTGCAACTTTTTATGAAGACCAGTTATCGTTGCTCCTCAAGTATTTCAATTGATGTGGTTTACGCTCAAAAGAAGCAAATTGTAGTAAGATCTTCCCACTAAGGAATTTGCTATTTTTTGAAGGCCCGTCCCACTTTTCTATGGAGTGGGCTTTCTTATTTTCAGATGAATCATCATCGTCATCATTAATTTATTTTTCATAGCCTCAGTCGTTCAGGCATCTTTCCTTTTCCTTTTTTTGGTATCGGCTTCACACAAAGACTTCACTCTCTTAACTTTGTTGGATCTTTCCCAAAGGTGCCAAGTAAGTTTCTAAGCTCATCTCTTTTCTCTACTCCAAAAAGTCTTTTGATATCTGAGGTTATATCAGAGGCTTTACCTTTCGAGATATAATCTTAAGAAATTTCGAGTTAAAAGTAGTGATACCTTTTCAATAAGTTCGTCACATTTACATTCAAACCTCCGCGGAGATGTCACAACGATAGTTGGCTGCGAAATAACAAGATCTGAAAGGAATCTAATATCGCCAAGTATTCCGTTGTGAAGATAACTGAAGTAATACGTAATAATACTATGCAAAAATTAAGACATTTATAAAAATAACTTGTTATATTCGTATATCATAACTCCATCGTGAGAATTAACTAATTTTTCTTTGAAGAGATAATGACCTAATCTGCATAATAAAAGTAATGCTGCAGTACAATAGACTAATCGTTGAATTCCTCTAGAATATCTGCACTTTTTAAATGGAAAAAGAACGCTCAAAGCGAATTGTAGATAATAAATAAGATAAAGGGAACACTGAATCAAATACCCGTTTAGACTCTTCAGTGATTGTATATGCTGAATACCTGCCTCTAAGCACAGTACTCCTTCAGTGTCATTGAAATTCACATGTCTTTTGACAATAATGGGGATTTTTCATAAAGGTCTATCAAATTATCATTCAACTAATGATCTCTAAAATCTGACAATCACTGTTTTAGAACTGTTTCAAAAGGCTAGATAAGGAAGATTTATTTGAATACTGATGTTGAGGGTTCACAAAATTCTGGTATTCGATTGATTAATAGGCATTTTCTGATAGAAAATGAAGCTGTCACTTGAAATTTTTTAAGTTTTAGATAACAACTTCTATAATTAATGCATAGCCATTTTCAATTTTGTTAAGTCATTCTACAGGAATGTAATTTATAGCATATAATTTATGAAAATAAAACCGTCCTGGAAGATGTTGATGGCCTGACCGGCTCTGTGAGTATATCTGCGTTCCAGGGCCTACACTCTTTAACCTCATTTCCACACCTTAAACAAATCCATCCATCTCCTTCTTCGAGCTCTAGTCGGCTGGCTAGACAAAAATAACAGTAAATACAACCACAGGGTATAGTTTCGTATGGATTAGTTATTTCTTTCTGTGTAGAGTTAGACATGCCTAAAGATCCAGACACAAGCATTTCAGTTCCAGGGCTAGTGGTCAAATTTTTTTCCTCATAACAAATGGCACAGGTATGTTCTGGCAGGAATGCTAGCTCTCCTGATTTAGATCCTTTATTTTCATTGATGCCGCTTGTTATCACGGTTTTTGTCTTCTTCCATACTCTTGTAAACCATCTTCTCCATCTATTCACTCCCACCAATGGAAGCAGAAATAGAAGAAATTCGGTAAAAGCATGCCATACAAGTTGCCGGTTCAGGTATTCAAATGACACCTGCCGACTAACTTGACTGTTTTGAGGTGTTAAGCGTAGCCTCAAAATTCGGTCTAGTAGAGTGCGATATCTACCATTTACTAAAAAGACTGAAAAACTTGTAATTGCTGCCAAAAAGTGAACCATATCTAAAACCTTGTAGAGCTTTAGAATTATCTTGATCATCTTAGTTGAATCATGTCTTGTATTCCTGGTTACAACCCAATCTTCCCATCTTGTCCAGGCATACCTTCCTCCAGTTGAAATAATTCCATAAGAAAATTTCTGCCATCTACTAGGGGTAACAATACCTTCTCCTCTATATCTGCCATCCGTGAATTGAAGATTTTGAAGTGCAGCACCATATGTAGCATTGTTATCCCAAACACTAAGTTTAAAGAGTATAGCTCTTAGTCCCAAGGTAATTTCTGCGGCCCAATCATCATGTATGTGAGTGCCAAAGTATTTCAGGCCATCAACAACCTGCCGCTTTAATAATTCCAGGAGTTCTTCATCTAATTGTTCAGCATCGAATTGTCCCACACGATAAAAAGGTCTTGTTCCTTCGCGACGGCTGACATTCTCATATCCTTTCTGAACAATGGCTTGGAATTGGCCAAGGATGGTGGAAAGACGGGAATTCCGTCCTGATAAGCTAGAGGAAGATTCTATGGACGTTGATGATGCTTTTTGAGAGGTAGCTGCAGCTCGCCGAGCTGCTAGACGCTGTTGAGCTAAAGCAAGCTCATAATTTGTCATGGCTGTAAGAATTCAAAAAGTTTGGCAGACATTAGACAACATTTGAATGGGCTGTTTTTTTAATCGAATGTGAAAGTACGAGATGATTAGCAATTTTCATTCTTCACCATTTAGCATTTAGCATTATTGAATACTTGGCTTACGAGCAATAAGTCATTATTAGAATTAGAATTTGATTATCATTGATCAATTAGTTCAAAACAGATTAGTTAATAGGTTGTTAAAAAAATCTCAAAATTCAGGTTGCGGAATTTTGCACACCTCAAGAAAAACTTATTCTTGAATAAATGCTATTGATAATATAAAATCTCTTATAGTATTACCAAATCCTAAATCGAAGCTTGTTAAGCGTGAGATAATTTTGAATCTTCACAACCCATCGCAACAAATATACAAAAATAACCTGACAGTTGGGCCACATTGTCTTGTCATACCAGATTCTGCATTTACGTATTTGAACGAGGTTTAGTTACTATAAGGCGATCAATTTTACCAAATACCTTTACGTATATGGTAGAGATAAAGAATTAAAGCTAATAACAGTATCAAAAAGCGAGCCACAAAAACGAGCAGCGAGAAGCTCAAATTACAGACGCAAAGGCAAACTTCTCCGCTGCGAGAATAAGACTCGGCGACTATCTACCAACTGAATAATTTAAAACTTTCAAGAACATTAAACTGCATGTAGCATGCTCACCAAGAAAATTGGCTACGCTATAGTGTAAAAATATCAATATAAACAAAGGTCGTCTACAAAGCGAGGGATTGCAGAAATAAGAATCTAAATGAGAGCAAACGCCGAAAAAATGGCTCGCAGAAATGTGACTGCCCCTTCCGAATTGAAACAAGGCATCTTGTGACTGGGAATTGGGGGGGATCTACTGATGACAAGAAAGACAAGGGTTATTACAACCTTATGATACTATTGTACACACTTGCAACCATATTAGACAGATCCGAAATAATGAAGATGCCTATAAACTTGCCAGCCATTTGTTAGCTCGTGGGACTGGTGCCTGTGGTAAATCCACCTCAAGGACTCCACATTTCTATTTTTTGAAGGCACAATGTAGAGTCTACAAACCCTTGGTAGGAATAGACGAAGCAGTAAATCTAAAAATATGCGAGAGTATACCGGAACCGCAGTGACAATAAATCCGCAGGTACTGGATAAGGTGTGCAGAAAAAGAAGAATCTAACTGGAGAGAGTTTTAGATGAGTGTAAAAACCATTATTTTGACCAGATCAAGGCAGATGAAGCAGAAAAAAAGCTCTCAATATTGCGACAAGATGAAAGCCAGCCAATATTTCAGGAGCTTTCTACAAGAATGGGAATTGCAATTGGAATATGCAGGAGATCGTGAGTGGCAGGGTTCGACAAAATTAAACCACTTACGTCAATCTGTCAGTGACAAAATTTGAGAGAAATTCCCTGTTCTTGAGTTGCCTCACAACGATTATGTCAGATTGGTGACGAAAATCATTGAAGTTGCGGAAATTATGGAAGATAGTGATAAGTTCATCCAACCATTTGAAGCTAGAACTACGCAGAATGCTACTCGATCTGGATTCCTATCAAGCGAATATCTCACTAGACAATCATCAACCCAAAGACTTAGAAACTGCTACACCTATCACACTACAGCTTGACTATGAGGGCGATACGGTTATGCAAGGTATGAGGCTAGAGTTACAAAGACTGCCAAGCCGGATAGATAAAATCTCGTTAGGTGAGGGCAGTTCAAAAGAAAAAATGAAAGAAGGCCAATTGCACCATGGTGCACAGAAGCAGAAGTAACTATGCTTCGTGAGAAAAAAGATTGTTTGTGGGTTTTAAAGCCTGGCCACTACGCTAGATATTGCCAGAAATTTGGTCCTGCCTTAAGACCTGACCAGAACCAGGTAGACAGTATACTTGGTCTAGCGTCTTTTATTCAAGATAACCAAAGCATTGAGGCGGGAAAAGATTAACCTCTGAACATAGTCGCGTTTGGAGGAAAAAAGATAAGGAAAATAAGACAATGAACATAGCAATTCATAAGTTTTAAAGTGTAATTCACGGAAAACCGGTGTTTATTAATGCGATTATAAATTTTAGTTTAGTTCCTGCATTAGTAGATCTTGGCTGCACCATCTATGCCACATGAAAAAATTTTAATCTCCCGCGCAATAACGTTCCACCGAAACAACCGAGGCTCAGCGGTGGACTTAAAAATGGCTCTGAGCTGCGATATTAGAAAGGCACTACTAGATGGAAAAGTAGCTGGGATAGTAACAGTTGATGTTAAAGGAGCCTTCGATGGTGTTCCCTGTAATCGACTTCTCCACCGTCTACGTACACAAGGGTGACTAGAAACTTTGGTAAGGTGGGTTAAGTCCTTTTTCCAAGAAAGATCCGCCCGCATTATACTTGATCAAACAACCTCAGAACCTTTCCCAATCCTCTGTGGCCTGCTTCAGGAATCTCCGATCTCACCTATACTATTCTTACTATACGTTCAACCTTTCCTTCGGGCGTCAAGTCCTACTCTGCACCTCCACGTGGTGGCGCCTGGGAACCCTTTCTCTCGTTAGAAAGGAGCCAAGAAGAAAGACAATCATCCTACCCTTCAG
>PEDP01001291.1:0-12343 GCA_002918395.1 Erysiphe pulchra
GTAAATTGTAATTATATATAACTTAGTTACAAGGTGTCTATGGATTTCAACTATACTTCAATATAGTAAAATCTAAGACGATATGTAATTATCCTTTTTCAATATCACCTCTGGATGAATATATAAATATTCGTCGGTACCCCTATTTCTAAATGTCCAAGCTTCTAATTACTAATCTAGCTTAGCGGTCATTGAATTTACCTAATTTCGGACATGGGTCTTGATTACTAATAGGGGGATCTGGTTTACGGAAACCTCAACGTTATGATGAACCTCGGAAAAACTATATGTGTCCTTATCTCATGCGGCCGTTTAAGATTGCTTAATAAAAACACACGTTTGGCTACTAATTTACTAGAGCCACTTTATAATGCAAAATGGTTTGCCTTCTGAAACAATGCAAAAAGCACTTTTTGCCCATCCCTAACTGTCTCTCTGAAGTATTGAGGACGATGGTGGTAAAATGAAATTGGGTTTGACGAGGGAGATTTTGAATGGTGGTTTTCTCATGCGAGTGATTTTGTACTCTCTACCAACTTTGTTCAAATCAAGCTTGAAACATATCTTCATAAAACTACCATAGAACAAAAAATAATTAAATTCTTTTAAAACTCTAACAGTAAATTTTTTGTTGACACACTATCACCTTCTATAGCGTCTGGACACCTGCCATGCATGCTTTCTGTGAGTTTTGTGAGCTCCTGAATACACGCAGAATCACAGCCGAATAACGCTCCCATTCTCGAATTTCCAATTCAGACTAGATTACCCATTCATTTACAAGTGATTGGAGGGCCAAGATACTAGGTAGCTTTACGTAGCTCATCTTATAATTATCAAAAGGTAACTTCATAAAGTTACCAGCCTTATGTCAGTGTCATCTGAGAAAGCTAAGCGTGGTTCCCGCCGACCTCGAGCTTGTTTGGGTGCCGAATTTCTGCGACGAGGTGAATACCCAACCTGTCTTTTGAGAAGTTCCTATTTGAGATGCGATTTTTGACTGATTAAGACCAGTTTTATAATGTGATTTGATCTAAATAAAAAATGCAGAATACATCTAGCCCTCAATCTATCCCTGCCTGATGATTCTTTTTTTTGTTTGGAAAAGTATCGAGAAAGCCCGTGCAATGGCTTATATCCGTCCTTAGCTCCGATTGCAAGCTTCGTTATCTCTCCAGTTGTGCTTTGCGTTTCCAGGTTCCCCTAAACGTAACGTTGATGTGTGTGTATTGTTGGGATTGGTGTAGACAAGTGTGATTTGGTCAGGAATCTCTTTTCTTACGTATCGCTAACTTCATTCCTGAAACGCACAGGCTTTGAGCTTTAGGAACATCACGAGTAAATCCGCGCATACTTAAACATAAATATCAAATCAAGTTTAGCACTTCTATGTTTTTTTCCAACTATCAAATTAACTTACGTTGACTGGAACGAATCTGATGGGGATGTAGGAAGGGATTAGCAGTTGCTCAGGAAGCCCAGACTTAACTCTTAATTACTGATCAATTTTCTTTTGCTAATAAATTGAACTCTCCACGCGGCCAGTGTTGGCAGTAACTAAGTAATTTGGAATTTTGACCTAGTAATAGTAAAAGCAATATTAATTAAGTAGAAAATCTTCAAGTATTAGAAATAGGAATTAGAAATTACTATAGTAATTACTTACTAATTATATAATTACTAATTACTGATTATTGATTATTGCCAACACTGCCCGCGGCACTGGATAATCTAAAAACCACTAATAACCAACCAAAGACTCCCCCAAAACTACTCCGAACTTCAAACTTTGAAGCCCAACAACATATTCAATCCATTTATTTTGAAAACTGAAAATTCTTAATTGCCAAAAATAATTTAATCATTGAAATTTTGGCCTATAGAATTTTCTTCCAGCAAGAAAAGAGAGTCTGGGGAATAGTGACAGGATAAATTGTTTTTAAAGTCGCATATTTACATATTTGAAGGCCTATAAATTCCAGTTTTCATGCTTTTAATCCCCTCGGAAATTGACCACATGATATAGGAAATTTTTAAATAATCATCTGTCATTTTAGCAATAAGACTGAACAAATACTGATGGAGACATGGCGATGACAATGTGAAGGAAGTTGTATTTGAACACTATGATAATTAATTATCACGTGAAAAGTTTAAATCCTTAGCACCTTTTTCTTAAGAAAAGCTGCTAAGGAACAGAATTCCGAGTCTGGACCCCTCTTACAGCGTTGTTACAGAACGGCCCGTTTTATTCTATTCTGATTGCTTAACTTATGCGTAACATATGCTACTCAGCACACGGGCCAGGCCTGCACTGCAATTCAGAACAACCGAACAATTTGCGGTTATCTGTTATCTGTTCATAGCTTGATCGCGATAAACTCCTTGTCAACACCCGTTTTGAAAGGCAAGATAAAATCCAGCCTCTCTCTATATTTCAGAAATTCCGAGTGATAAAAAAAACAAAGAGAGGCCGGTTTATTATCATTCAGCCCCAGCAACTACATCTAAGTATTTATATTAGATTATTTTTGGCTCTAAATTATTCGATAATGTCAGATTTCGATTAGGGTCTTACTCTGCAGGTGGTTTCCTGTAGAATAAGATAACATTGAGAAAGTTTCATCTTTCAAACCCAAATTTCTGCTATTTTGAGGTTATAGGCGAACCTTTGTATTTCCTAGTCATTCCAAAAGAGGATCGATTATCTTAAACAAAACTTGTTCCAGATGGAAAGAGGCACGTCCATGTATAGACAAAAACACACGATGAGATGATATTTGCTAGTAAAAGGTAACACGGCTTTCATGACTCACACGTCAGTTTACGTCAAAATTCAGAAGAACAGGCAAACTAATCTCCACAGATCGTCTCAACTGTTGCCCATATGTGTGAAGCTTTTCAAAGACAACAACAAATGATGTTTCTAAAGTTCTTGACTCATGCTTGCTTTTTGAGCGAGAATAGTATAAAATGGCCAGTGTATAATCCATTTCTCTTCTATCTTCACCAATCCAACTTTTTCATCTACACTCGTTTTTAGTAAAGCTGGGCTTTATATTCATAGATAATTTTCTCTCGTTTACTCACAGTCATTCGTTTTTTTTTTTAAATTTCTCATATTTCTAACTTAAATACACTCGTTCAAAATATACTTACTCGCTCTTTGAAAGAAATTAAAAAATATGAGATTCTCTATTACGTTACTGGCTTTCATCCTTATCGCACTTGTATTGGCATCTCCTTTACCTGCAAATAAAGACTCAGTTGATAAAGACTCGGAACAAAATGGAAAAAGCAGCTCAAAAAGCTCCAGCGATAGTGCCAGTGCTAGTGCCAGTGATAACAGTGACAAGAATGATAAGAGTGACAAGAGTGACAAGAGTGGCAAGAAAGGATCAAAATCTAAGGCAGCAGCTTCAGATGGGGGTGCCTCTGTTTTAAGTAGCCAATCTTATAGTGACCTCCAAATCTCGGATGGCAAAGCTGGTAGTGCAGAGCAAGAAGCTGCTGCCAAATTCCAGGGCCTTGATAAGGGCGATCTCTCAAAAGTTTCGGATGCAGATGTGAAATTAATAAAGGGTATACACGACGTTGCAGAAAAAGCGGAAGTGGAAGCTTTCAACCCTGCTATCGAGAAAGCAACCGGAGATGACCTCAAAGCTATGAAGGTATGATACTTGACTTTTCGCACTTTATGTATCACATACTAACATAGAGAAAAGATCGGAAAGACCAAGAATAAAGTGCTCAAAACTTCAGCAACTGTCTTAGCACTCGAGATTCAAGAAGCTAAGGGTCAGAAAGTTGATCCTGCTAAGATGGCTAAGGAGAAGGCTAAAAAAGCTAAAAATATTAGTCTTGACAAGGCAGCAGCCGGACAAGCTTCAAAGGGTGTAACTATTGATGGTACTAGTTAGATCAATAATTCATTCATTGTCACCTTTTGTTTTTGAAAATTCATTTATTGTGTAATGTAGCCTGGAGGCTATGACATTGTGACGGTGTCAACTTACAAGTTAGATGGATCAAGTTTTTTATTAGGTACACTCACGACTTAGATTCCATTTGTAGAAGTGACTACGTAGTACAATTGCTTCTCCTTCACAAACTGTCTGCCCTCAATTGTCAACATCTACTCAAGGAATTTACAAACCATGAATTATCTAAAAATACCTCCAACCATCCTGTAAACATCCACTGCGCGAAATGTAGCTAGGTTTGTTAGATTTGAGCCAACCATCTCCTGTCTCGAGTGGGGTAGGTGCCCGGACTGCCCAGACTCTACTTGGGAAATGGGCCCGGACGGACTGTATGACACACTAGCATCCGACACTTATTTCTAAATTCGAATATGACAAAATGAAGAGACGCATTTACTATCCTAATTATCTTGATTGGTTAATAACAGCAGAAATATGAATCTATAGTGGAGAGAGTATGATAAAATACTGGCACCTAGTGATTAATAAGTAAATATAAATCTCAGCTATGGTCCTACAATTCTTGACTCAAAAGGAAATCTTATGCCAAACAAGCAATCTGTCATGATTTTGTAACCCTTAATTGCGGATGGTGGCGAAATTAAATGTTCAATCTTGCACCCTAGAATTGATTCACGTATACAGGATGATGATAATGCTAAATCGCTGCTTTAGTGACATCTAAATACATGTATGTATTAGAAATTAAGTATATTCCCTACTTTAGCGCCATTAAATTTCCTTTAAGAAGACCCCGCTAGAGAGACCGCTTCAATTTTCTTTTACCATACCCATAAGTGTATTGTAAAACTACCTCTCACTGAAACTTCTTTGAACTTCCACTTTGCTTGATAAGCAATCATAGAATCTTAGATTGGCTTGAAAGTGATGCTAAGGGCTGAAGGTAGTTATAGAAGGCAAAAATATTTGCGCCTAGATTAAAAGTTCAGACTAGATGACCAATATGGAAAGAAGATTCTTGGAGTCGATGAATTTATTCGAAATGCAGTCCATAACCACCTGATATAAAGGAGGATGGTAAATTATAGATCTGCCTTTTGTTCATCTATATTCCTATCGCGTTTCCCTCGTGAAAAGGTTGAAGCCTCTACGGTCAAGTCACATATTAAAGAGTGTTATGTATGCTGACTTTTTTAGGACATGGTATTTAAATTATTTAATCCAAAAATTCCATGTTCGACGTTATCTGACCAAGTTTCGGCATATTCAGCCATTTTAATATCCCTCCAACTGACCTGTACAGGAAGACCTTTACCCTCACCCACGAGCCCAATCCCCCCAGGCGGAGGCTTTGAAACGTATGGGGAAGTGCTTTCTCTTGGCTTCTTGGAAAATTTTTTTTTGCGAAGATCTACTTTAGAAACTTCTTCTTTCTCCACAGCTAATTCTTGTTGTCTCAACCTGCCTAAGACGTAGGCTATGTCTGCAACTGAGTTTGCAACTTGGTCGCAAATTTTTCTTTCTCTCTTTTTTTTGGATATAAAATAACCATTCTCAGGGTTTTTGGTGATTTCTTCGCCCCATTCATGCTCGTGTCGCTTCCGGTACTCGCGCAACTTTTGAAAGACAGACAACCCGACAGGTCCACAACCTTTAGGAAAAGTGATTGTGGCGAAAGGTAACCAGAGATCTTTGCGAAGTGCCGACGGCACAGTTTTTTTACCATTATAAGGAATATGACGTAGAGTATCATTGTTCTTCAGTAAGGTCAGTAAGCCAAATAAACTCGATAAAAATCTAGAGACATGCATTTAGCACTCTTTTGAGTGAATAGGCAACCATCTTCTTTTGAATATGGGAGAAGATGAATATTCGTTGGCCATGCTCAACGGCAGGCTTTTTCCGTCCTTTCTTCTTGATACGTACAGCATTCTTTGCATCATTAATGGCCTGAACAGCGCGTCGAGTAATTTCAGATGTACTCAGGATTCTCATTGCAGAATTCTGCAACCATTGAATATGATTGTTTGATTTGACACCAAGGTTTCTGTTTAACAATGGATGATGAGGAATTTCTTGACCATCATTTCAATATCATGTGACTTGTTTTTATTAGTCATCTGAATTTTTCTCTTATAGTTCTGTTCCAAACTCAACACACCATGCGAACAACATTGAAAACCCTCAACAGCAAACAAAATTAGTAAGCTTAAACTAAGTATAATGCCTTATTTTCCCTTGCTAAACTTTGAACACGGCGCCGCTGCAACATCAAAAAGCGTGCGCTCCCTCCTGATCCACTAGACGTTGGGAATTTCATCTCGGAAACCGACACAAAGATGAGCTGGACAAATGGAAATTCTATTACAAAAGTTCGCTCATCCTTGATCTCGACAAGGAACGTCGTGGTGTTGGAGCTGGTTTCTTGCACAACTAGCAGATGGAGCTTCTTGCACAATTTGAGGTTAGAGGCTAGCGGGTTTAATTAAGTACGCGTAGAGAGTACACTGAGTATAAATATGAGCTCCCCCGAAGCCACCCGGACACAAAAAGTAATAACGAATATGATCACAATTTACAGAATAAAAACAGGCACTAATCATAACATTTCCTCTGGTTCAGAGCAAGGGGGATTGCTAAGTTATAATATGACTTGGCCCCAGTCACGAAGCACGAGAAACAGTAAGTCTTAGGCTCCGGCAGAAGGCTCAAAGTGTTTTACCTGATAAAACCTTTGTTTCTGACGCTTTGTTTATTCCAAAAAGAGTGGCAATTTAGGCACGTACGCCTAAAAAAGCTGTTTCCCAAATGCAGCTAAATGATGCAGCTGAAAAATTTTTTGGAGACAAGTGTTGAACGTTAGGAAACATGGAAGACTTTTGTTAGTGGCCCAATCTCTAAAAGAATTTGTGGTCTACATGGTTTTCATGAGTCAATTGAGGGCCCTCTATATGAGGAATTAGCTACAGCTAAAGATTTTGTACTAATCCGGTACATGTGCTGGACTCGCCACTCCCAAAACGAAGAGCTTAAGGACACGTCCGTATTTGCGTACCTAAGAGCAAGCCTAATAAATTTCCATCCGGACTTTGGCTTTTGGGGAAGCTGTGTCTGTTCAAATAATAACTCAACGAAATCAGATCACAGTCTGCAACAAATTCTATGATTTTCATGCCCCCTAAGGAACAATTATTGACCCACATATGCTTAAAAAATCATTTTCAGACCTTTTGGATGAAGAAAGCCGACCTCAATCAAAAAGTGAAGCATGTGAAACAGCACTAGTTAGTGACTTCATTGAGCAAAAAGCCTCATAAGACTTAAGCCATATAAAGTCATTAAAGGGCTGTTTGTACAGAAGCCACTCGTTATATCGATTGTGAACATAAGTTGCTAACGATTTTCAAAATTGTAGCACTATTGTCAAATAGGATGATGCGAAAAGCATCAAAGTAAGTGGAATGGGAGATATACTTTTGAAGTTCAAAAATAATTTCACTTTGTATAAACTTGAAAATTGTATGTATATGTCTGAGATAGATGCCAATATTGTAAGTCATCCTCAAATTTGAGGCAATCATACTTCATTTGTCCCAAAAGACTCATATCAAATTTTGTCTCTCGACAAAATTATTGCATGAGGTCGTGCGTAATATATGTTTGTGACTCTTCGACCCTGTTTAAAGTCTATAGTATAGGTACTGATCAACCCTCACTTAACAAAGTCACTCTTGTTGGCCTTCTTTCAACCACAAATCTCATAAGTACATGACGCCATTAAGCGTCCTCCTATTTGATTATTTTGAATCGAATCCTGTCAAAAGATCTCTGTGAAAGCTTGGAAATTTCCTCAATGAAAACTGAAGTTTGGACCCTAACTATTACTCAAGTCCGTAGCCGAAATGTCTCCTATTCCAAAACTGAAAACCTCGAATTGGTTTCACTGGCAAGAATCCGTTCAGTAATTGATTATTCTATCTCAAACGTCCGCAGTCTTTCTAAAATCGCCTTCACATAATAGAGCTAAAAAATGAAGTCAAGATGGTGGGCGGCAAAGCTAAAAGATTCTACTCCTCATACCATAACCGCACTACGCGATTCCATCAAAGGTTATAGCATTCTAGGTTATGCGTCAAAATCCGCTGAAGCTACTCACATAGACATAGTTTGCGGTCAAAAGTCACTGTTTCCTGTAGTAATAGATACATTAGTCCCAGATGCCACCTGCTTCCTACTAGCAGTTGTTGAATATACTTCATAGAAATGGGCATGACCAATCTACTCCAAGAAAACTGTGCTCACCAGGATTCACTTCAATACTTCCTTCAAAACTTTAAACACGTTCAAAACATAACTCCAAAACAACTTCACACAGGTAGTGGTACCAGATTCTCGAATGAAGAATTTTAAAGGGAACTTCTTACCCACGGAATTGAATGGCACAAATCTTCCTCTTATGAACCCGAGCAAAATGGTATAGCTGAAAGAAGTGTAAGAACGGTGGCAGGAAAGACGCATGCTTTCCATTTATGATCTAGACTTGCAGTACACCTATGATCATTAATTCTCAACGCTGCTATTGCTATCTTAAATGCTACTCAGAACAAATTAGTACCAAAGTCTTCATATTGCACAGTGCATCAGAGAATGCTAGACATAAAACAGTTTTATCTTTTCAGTTTTCGTGCATACTGGCTGGATCCAGATTAAAATAAATTAAAATTAAAATTAAAACCAAAAGCTAGAGTAAGCATCTATGTCGGCACAAAATTTCCTAATGGTCACGTAATTCTCAATCCAGATTCTAATAAAATAATCACTCGCAGAGACATTCGTGTGCATGAAAATCCTTTCCCACTTATAACATCAGTTCTCTCTCTCTTTTCGAGCTAGTTGTCGTAATTTAATCCAAGCTGCTCTTTCTGGACCTAAAACATATGAATGGATTAGAGTAATAGATGTTGAAATTGAGAATATGAACAGAAATAAAACGCGGACACTTGTTCCTTGCAGTCAAACACAAGGTAAAATAATGACTGGCAAATGGGTTCTTAAAGGGAAGTCCGATGGACAACTAAAAGCTAGATGGTGTGCACGAGGATTTTCAGAACCTTTTGCTGATAAAACGTTTGCTGATGTGCTATAAGCGACAAAAATGCGTATGCTACTTACTTTTGCAGTACTTAGGAATTTGCAAATACGTCACATCGAGATCACAGCAGATTTTCTTCACGCAGATATAGACTTTCCTATATTTATTGTACAACCTGGTGGCAGAGAAAAGTCTGGAAATTTAATTTGCAAACTGAACAAATCAATTTGTGGGCTCAAAACAGCCCTAAGGAGAAAGAGATGGCAAGAAAAACTTAATAATGGCCTCTCGCAAAATCAATTTGAATAACTGAAATATGATTATAATTTTTTACGGAATAAAGATATTATAATATCAACACATGTTGATCATTTCATGATCATGTTCTCTTCCGTCTCGCAGATTAATCATACCGTCAACCTTCTAGCGAACGCATTTCAAATTAAAAATCTAGGCCAAATGACAGGATTTCTGAGCATAAAAATCGAAAGAAAATTAGATGGAACATGGATCAATCAAGCAGACTAAATAGAAGCTCTCTGCGATGACATAAGTATGTTGTACTGTAAAGTAGCACCTACACCTATTGCAGATGACAACATTATTGATTCGAATATATCTGAAATATGTGATGAAACAGACACAATCAAATACCGATCAGCAGTTTGAACACTACTACATTTTGCAAACATGACGCGACCAGACATTCAGTACGATGTTTATCGATTATCTCAACACGTGCGAAGTCCCTCTCAAAATAAAATTCTTGCATTAAAACACCTAATACTTTACATTTTATGCCACAAATCAGCATCCCTTTTCTTTCGCACAAAAGGAAAACTAGACCTCACTGCTTCATCTGATAGCAGCTGGGGAAATATTCATTCCTTGAAAGGCACCTCGAGTGTTCTATTCCTCATAAATGACTCCCCCATTGCATGATGGTCAAATAAACAATCAGTGACAGCTCAAAGTGCATGTGAAGCGGAATATGCCGCATGAACTAAGCTAGCAATCGTTGCTCAATGGCTTCGGCCATTCTACGATGAGCTCTTTGGATTTGGAAGCTACTCTTTTCTAATAGAGATTGATAATACCGCGGCACTTCTCACGGCAAGCTACTAAAATTTTCGCCCGTAATCGTCATTTTCTTATGAGACAAGCGACTGCGCGAGAGGCTGTCCAAAAGAATTGATTTAAATAAAATACACGCCTACCAATAATTGCAAAGCTGATGGATTGACTAAAGCAATTCAGCGTATAAAGTAAAATACGTTTTTTTCTCAAACAAGAGTAGATCTGAAATTTACACACTTAAAGGGGGTGTAGTAGGGAATATATAGCACGTGATATAAACATATTTATAGCTGATTAGCATTTCAATTTAATTCTATATGTTTTACATCGTACAAGTTTTATCGAGGCGCCATTCCCATTCTTCATATAAATATTCTTAACTTAAGGTGTCAAGCTAAAACTGAAGCTCTCAGATCTATTTCAATACTACACTTATATATTCTAGCTATCCTTTTGTATCCCCAGTAAATGATACTCCTAATAACAGAATTTGGGGGTAGCTTCTTTTTGTCATTAAAGCTCATGTTGACCATATCACGAAGTTTAAGTTGTTTTGGGTTTTAGAGCGACATGCAAAGAATCAATGACAGCTCAAAACCTCCATCCTTGACTTCGTGGACCTGGTATAGTGCCTCTTAATTAACACGTAAGCAGTTCCTACAAAGTTCAACGTAAAATTATGGGCTCCAAATCCCTCCAGATTTTAATAACTAATCCCGATACTTGAGTCACCTAGTCTCCTTCAAACACAACCGAAGCCCCTTCAGAAGGTCAAATTTTGTTCTAAAACAGAATGTTAGTCATCAGAAGAGTTTGTCAATCCAATAATTTAGGGTAGTTGCTGTCTTAGCAAAGAGTATAGAATGAACGGTTCATAAAATAACACATTTACTGCTGAGGTGTGAGGTGTGCACCCTTTAAGCAGCTAACGCCCAAAGTAAACACCATAGAGCTTAAGTTACGAACACTTCTTGTTACCCAGTCTCTAGAATGTCTTCCATCCTTTACCTAAATTTCGTCTGTCCGTAAAATTGCCATCTTGTCTTTAGATGTCCAATTAAGATGAGCTTTGGCCCATTCTCTGCGTGTTATCATAGTTTTTTGAGATTCTGGAGGCTTTAAATGAGCTTGTTTTCGTCAATAACCTCTTTTTCTAAGTTCGTTTTATATTAACCGCTCGCTGGTACCAAGATATTTAAAGGGGCCAAAGGCGAGCTCTAGAAAAGTTTTGTGGCAGTTTTTAGGTGAAGACTCAAAATAAGATATCATCTGATTAACATCATCTGTTTTTAGGGTAGAGGATGGTCCTTTTCTTTTTTGAGGAGAGACAGTTCCGCGGCGCAGTGAATGACTAACTTGTCCTCGAGAAATGCCAATTTGCGTCTGATTTTTTGCCAACTTCAGGGAGCCCATGAACCTGGAAATTTTCTATAGCGTTGAATCATTAATATTTAATTCTTCAACTTACTTAAATGTTTTGATCTGGACAATTGATTGAATCGAGGTGTTGAAAGTGGGGTCTAAGGTGGATTCATCTGCAAAATAAGATTAGTAAGAAGTGGAGCCATATGTCTACTGTGTAAACAACTTTTTGTTGAGAAATCTAATTCTTAGTTTCAGTCGTGCACAAGATGAAAAGAGCTATATAATCTTTCAGCGGTCGACGGATACAGAGGTGGCGGATTTGCACAAATATGACGGTGACGAGAAAACGAGTGTTGCCCTCACACAGAGCCATGAAATCCAGGACAAACTTTATATAGCCTGTCGAGTAAGGCGCTAGTAGGGATCTCATCCCTGAAACAAATATACGCTATCCCGGTCATCCTGTCAATCTAATCGTGGCGGCTGGAGGGCGAGACTGAACACCTGTACGTGGTGCCCTCTACGAACCTGAGAGTGCAATATTCTATCAGAGCCAAGATTCAGTCGTTAAAAGAGATGGAAAGTCAATTTCAGACTTGGTCGTTGGTTGGAAGGAGTGTGTCGGATTTTTGGTCGAAAACCTTGGCTGCAGAGATTTCATGGCCACACATCAATACCTCGAAAGAAAAATGATCTTTACCATCAGTACAACTCGCTGACGGACTGAGGTTCTAATGCGTTTCTGTACAAAATAAATTCACAAAAACTACTACAATCTTTTCTTTCCTTTCGATCTTTTTCCTGAGACTCCCAGCTCGCGGCCCATCTCATATACTCAAACTACTCCACACCTTCCGATACATAA
>PEDP01001292.1:0-12342 GCA_002918395.1 Erysiphe pulchra
CAAAATGGTAGTACATTCGTAAAAATTAACTAAAAGTTGTGTGAAGTAGTCACATTTAGATTTAAAATTCGGTCTGATGCATTTAAGCAAAGTACAGAAAATCTGGCTCTGATTGAAGCTTTAAATTAATCTCAATTAATTAAAATCGGATCGTAAATATATGGGTGACGGCGTAAGGGAAGAAACTTCTCATATGTTATGGAGTTTGTTTATACTGAAACGAATAAATTGGAAGAGACCCCTGTTATGGTTGCTATGCCAATATTGCAGGGTAGTACAGCTTCTCCTCCAATTAAAGATGACGAAATTATGACATAATATTTAGAACTGGTGCACGGGTAATTGCTGGGGTTTTTGGCCATATAATTGGCTTATTTTGGCAGGGGTACAGAGCAGCAATTTACAGGGGGTACAGATTAGCAATTACCGATCATCAGTGTGGCAATAATAATGCCAAATGACTAATAAGTTGAAAACCAAAGTATCGATGTTACACGCAATAACAAGAAACGTGATGACGATTTAAACGATATGAAAAATTAGAAAATAATACTTGGTGTTGTTATATCAATTGCCTTGGCTATGAGTTTTGTTCCGAAGAATTTTGCAAGAGTATAGCCCATAACACTACCCCCCATTAAGGTATACGGTTACTGGAAAACTTTATTAATACCTTATTTATTACTCATTTATTTTTGTTTTTTCCTTGACGTGCACCTTCTATTCCAAACATTAGATCGACCGCAAACATTACAATTTCTGCAAAATCTTCGACCCATTTGGCTCAGATAGAACTCTCGCGAAATAATTGACAAAGTGCTATTACGACCTGGATATCCAGTTACATAAGAGTCATGAGAATTTTGTATCATAGCTGTCTACAAAGGCTCATAATTTGTAATCCACAATCTTTCTCGAAAACACAATGCATTTCGTGGGTCTAACTCACACTCAGATCGAGAGTCTTTAATATCTAAATAATTTGAAAAGCGTATTTCATCATTCCAGAGGGTCTTAAATAGTATATAAAAATTAGTGTCATTCTCAATATCGACATGTTTGAGTTTAGTCTTGATAAGTGGATCCTCCTTTTTCAGAAATCTTAAGGTTTGCATGTTATTGTTTAAAATCTCAATGTCTGTGTGAGGATTTAATTGTATATCTGCGAAGAATCTGTGCACCCAGATTAATTCTTTGGTAGCATTGGAAAGCGAAAGGAGCTCTACCTCTGTTGATGATGTTATAATTGTGGCTTATTTATTAGAATTTTAATGAATGGGTCCATCACATAAATTGAACACGAAACCTTGTATGCTACGACGTTCTTCAGTATTAGCAAATACTGCATCCACGGAACAGTTAACAATTTCGGATATATCTGATGGGCTAGAACATTCAATTGCATAGTCTCTAGTTTGATAAAGATAAAAAAGACAATGTTCTGCAGCTCCCATGGTGGGTTTTATTCGGATTAGTTATGAATTCAGCTAAATGTCTAACAGCTCGCGAAATGTATAGCCTTATGACGCCTGACGCATAAATTAGCGAACCTACTTTTTGGTGATAGAGTTTAATTTCGTTCAACGTCGCTTGTTGTTCACTCTTACTCATTCTATCGTTAATCATCGGTGTATTAATTCGACTTCTTGTTTGACAGCAATTGTACTCCTGAAATATTTTCTCAATGTAGGACTTCTGGCTAGGCAAAAGTCTCCCGTTGTTTCTATCGCTGGTGATTCGTACTCCCAAAAACTATTCCAGCTCACCCAGTATTCTGAATTCGAACTTATCAGTAAGCTTTTTTAACATCTGCATGGTATTGTTACGTCGTGTTTCTGAGAACATATAAACTAAGTGTTACGGGCTAGGCCCGATTTGGAATTGACTGGGGGTTGGCTTGGTCTCCCAGCAGTCACGTGATATACGTTGCTATGGGAGATAAAACACGAGGGTAAATTCAATCAAGAGCAAGACCAGATCACTGACGACAAGTGTCTCTTAAATTGGACAGACTTGCTCGAATATGCTGGATTACTCAGATAAGTGCATCCCGATTAGGAATACCAATCTTAGACGGGAATCACCAACCGTTTCCCTTATTGTATATAGTTGTATTGTTTCTCTCCTGTGTAATACCATAGATAAATATAGATTATTTCTTGGCATAGCTTTCGTGCTTGTCCGAATTCGCACTTACCCTTAACACTAAGTCGCCAATGAAAAAGAATATCACTATGCCTTTGAAGTCTGTATAAACGCATGGCTGTCCAGGGACTTGCTACAAACCAATTTCTGACAGTTTTCCGGACAATTATCTAAGCCAGAGTTTTTGTGGCTTTCGAAAACCATAGAGCCCTCGAAGAAGATGAAGTACGTTACCTTTATGACCAAATCCAGGTGGGTTGTACAAGTGAATTTCTTCATCTGAGGGTGAATTACAAAGCGCATTAACAGAATCTACCTGTAACTTTTCCAGATCAAAATAAGCAATTGCCATTGGTGTTCGAAAGACTTGAAATGCGAGGGTTGACGCATAGTTTTCTTCAACGATCTTTGGTTGAAGATTGCCTCAGACACAGATTCTAGATTTGAACTTTAGTAAGTATCCTGCCTCGTCAAACTTGTATTTGAAAACCCATCGAAGATGAATTGAATGCATTCAAATAGTTTGCTTTACCAGTTTAATTATTTATTTTTCAATATTTCAATTAATTTGTTATACTCAATAGACATAGCATCCCAAAATACTTTGGAGTATGGGTAAGTTCTCAACTGACTCCAAGTATCAGGTGCAGGCTGCAGTTCAGATTGATGTAGTCAAAGGTTTTGCCCTGCCTATTACGAAGACATTTTTGATTGCAACTAGCGCACTTTGATCCCAGTTATTGGCCTTTTCAGTCTTTTTATAAGAACGCTTACCAACTATTTTATTTTTTGTCGATGGTACACCTATCAGTTTTCGGGTGATTTCTTTCAATCATACCGTCTACTTTGGTTTTTTGAGGTACGGTTTGCTGATGTGATGAAGTTTGATTTTCGTAAAGAATTCATGCATCGTTGAGACTCAAAGATTTTTCTGCATCATTTAATTCGTCATTTGTCTGACTGTTCGGCTCTTTATTACAAATAGGAAAATCTTCAATATCAAAAATAATATTTGGGATCGGAGGTATCATTATGAAGTCAATAATCGAGATAGAATTATTTTCTGTTGTTGGTTCATCATGGTCAGTTAGAAAACGAGTTCATCAAAAGTTACATCTCGAGTTCCAATGACAACTTCGTCATCTAGCAGTAAAATCCTATATATGTTACGAGGGCTGTATCCAACTAGAAATCCTATCTTTGATTGAGGCTTTGTCTTATCTCCTTTCAGGGTCGAATTATCTTGGGCGTATACCGTGCATGCAAATACTTTCAAGTGACTATATTCGTCGCGGTCAGCCATTCCCAAAGTCTGTCGAAGTTTTGACAATGGTGATAGCCAGTTCAATGTTGATGTCAGACTGCGATTGATGAGGTATGCTGCTGTCATCACAAACTCTGGCAAATATTTTTTGGGCAATTTGGCGGTATTTCACAGACAGCGAGCTTTCATCTGTATCACTCACCTAGAACGTTCAGATTTGCCGTTTTGCTTACTAGTTCTTGCCGCTGACCATTAAACTAAAAATCCTAACTCCAATACTCACCCTTCAAATGCACGGCCAAGACCGCTTTCTTGATCGCATCGAAATATCTTTACAACTTGTTGAATTTGGCGTTTTGCGTATGCAATAAAAATTTTTGAAATACTTAAGCAGAGTCGGTACAGATTTGTTAGTTAAAAGATATACAAATTTTATTCGCGTCATATCATCGGTGAAATGTAGCATATATCTTGACCCATCAAATCCTACTGGTGAGTAAGAGACAAGATCAAAATGCATACGCCCGAATAGATTTTAAACGCTTTCTGTTAGTCTGCGAGATATTATCTGTGTTTCTTTATTGAGTGCACAATCATTACACTCAAAAAATTTCGGCCCCTTTTCATCTGCTCTCACGGCATCAGACTTTACATATCTAACTGCTTTTGGCCCTGGATTTCCGAGTCTATAACGCCAGAGTCGTTCCGACCCAAGGGATGTTCGAGGTTTGGTTGAGTTTATCATGGCTGTAGATTTAGTGATAGTCCCTACAGGGTATTCCGTGAAAACATCATGATCATGGCGATCCAAAAGCTGGTAGATTGATTGTCCATTGTAAGTCATTGTTGGTGTCTAAATTCCATTTTACTCCCTTTCACTTCAAGGCTTTCCAAGAGACCACTGATGTTAGAAACTCTGGCGCAAATGCTACATTAGTAACTGTCATTTGATAGGTTTCGTCGTTACCCAAATACACGTTAAAGATCATGTTTATATATCCAATGATAGGACATGTTCCTGCTCCTGCTCGCACAAATTTTGGTGTCTCTGGTGGTACAATTTCCGAGGCTGCAATCGCAAGGTTATTGCAGGCATGACTATCAACGCCATTATCGAGAAGAATTTCATTGGAAAGCGTACGGGTTGGGGATTGAAATGTAGCTGGAAATGCTGGGATAGATGCTTTGGACTCAAATTTTGTTAGAGCCCAAAATTTTCGAAACTCGAGAATAATATCCAAAAACATAAATATCATCTTGTCTGTTTGTTTAACCATTTCCATTCACTTACTTGTAACTCACAATAATAACAATGAGTTTGCTGACCAGAGGAAGTCCCGTACCATCTAGTAATCGCTGAAATCTACAATTTTTAATTTTTTGACCATTTTATCTAGTCGTTCCCACTCCATTAACCACATTTCAATCTTTTGGGTTGAAGCAGTAAATCGAAATTTGTTATAGTCGTCTATGACTTTCAACTTCTGTAGGTCTTCTGTGGGTCTTCTGTGGGTTTGAGCCTATTCTGATCTGTCTGAGCACTTCTTGACACGTTATGTGTCCGAAAATTAGTCGTCGATGATGTTCTTGAAGTGATTCGACAATTTTGGACCTCACCTCACCTATTAGCTTGCATTCATGTTTGTAAGACTGAATATCAACTCTAAATTGTGCATGTAGTGAGAAGTATGCTCATATTCCCAGCACTTACCATTGTAGCAGGGCAGTTCTCTAAGAAGGGCCTTTCAGAAAATTTAGAGAATGCTGCCTTATTTTACTCTGGAGAATGAGTAATGGACCAGCACCCGATTTAGTTAAAAATAAAACACCTTTACTATCTACTAAGCCACTGATTGTTTTTTCTTGACCTATTTTGGTGTCCTTTACCATTTTGATTGAAATCTCATAAAACATAATTTGTGTAACTGCTTGCACTCTTATATACTCGTTCTGTATAGTTTTGATAAACGTTGATAGATTGGATAGAAGAGATTGCAAAGAAGTGGTTAGGAGTGTTTGGTTGTTGTTGTTCCTCAGTGAATAGCGCGTTTCTAATTTGCACAAAAACACCTTCGGTCGTTGAGGCTGTAATATACAAAGCCATTTTACATCTTGGAACGCCTTGACAGCCGTTGAGGATTTGATCTCATAGGCTTTTGTTGATCTGATGAGATCCCTACAAGCCTCATTGGATCTTTTGTTATTTAAAAACCATCAGGGTGAAACATTTAGATATTCCATTTTTCTTTCTTCTGTCTCGAAATGAGTTCTCGTCACCTCAACCCATTATTCATATGAATAGTCCCTGTTGGAAATATAGTCGTAGTAGTATTAAAGAGCATCTCCTTTATGCAATAATGAGAAAGCGTTATGGTACTGCACTTTCATCAGTCCTACTTTTAGCAGTAATCCTTCAGTTTGCTGTTTAGAATATCGTATTTTTCGCCACCAAATTAAGCACCCTTATCCATATAAAGCTTGCTACTACTGTTAAGATGGATCACATAACAATCTGTTGGCTCTAACTTTACGTTCTTATTGTGTCTTATTGGATCTTAGGGTATTTTATTCAGCTATGAGTCTCAAAAACTTGTCATCAATGTTACCCTTTTCCAGTTGATTTTGAGTTGGTGGAATTTTCATAAGGCCGGGAGTTTCATCACGAGGTTGTAAATCTAGGTCGGATGCCAAATTGGCCTCTTTATCGGATGACATGAGGGTATACTTTTTTTAGTTAGTGGCGGCCTTTGATTCAATAAGAATCCTTCAATTTAATCATTCGAGCTTGAATCTTCTCTAGAAATACGTTTCGAAATACTCGCGGATTTTCCTTAACTTGGCTTGAGCGTTTGATGGAAAAATTCGAAGTGAAAGCTGTCTGGTTATTTTTGATGTCAGTCAATCAGAGTTGATGCAAGTTAAATGTCATAGACAACGGGGTTCACAAAATAATCCTCACTCTATTTGCCGGGGGCAGAGCGGCACGACTAGTGGAAGCAATCGAACTTGTCCTAATGTCGCGTTATCTCAGGGAACACTCTCTTTCCTAGCTTATCTGTGGCTAACATGTAAACCACTAATCAGTGTTGGATTTACAAAATATATCATAACTCTACTCGAGCAGTAAATCTACAAGAATTACAAATGCTAGTTTCATTTATTTAACTTTCAACTAAGAAATCTCTATGTGTCGGATAATTGTGATTTTAAGTTAAGCAAGGGTTGAAGCAAACAATTACAAGATCTTACCTAACAACTAACAATATCCCGCCAAGGAAGAAAAGGAGAGCATATCTTTTATTGTAATTCTATGTAAATCAGTGAAACCAGACGGCCATTTCAAGCTACGACCCAATTCAATTGACTCTTTGATACAAGAAATGCGCACTGCTTTAGCTCCGAAAAAAGTATAACTTAAATACAATCAGCAATTATTCCAAACTCATACAGTTATCTGGTGTATGTGCGGATATCCTAATGTGGGACTTCTAATCTCCAACTCTCATTACTCAATCAGGCAAAACAACAGAAAAAAAAGACCAGAAAATTCTTATCAAATTTTGAATTATAATATTTTAAGAATCAAGGGTGGGAGGAGTCCAAATTTAAAGCGCCGAAGATTTGTTATCTTGACGTTGAGCTTTACAATCGAGTTTTCGATGGTTGGATATTCTTCGAGGCAACCGAAAGAAACGAAACAAATTTAGTTACTGTAGATCATCTAGTGGTGAATTTCAATGGTAATGAATTATGAGCGAGCAAGTCACACTGCCTAATCTAGTTTATTTCGTGCTAGTCTTTGAATTTATTGCATAAATAAATGACAATTGAATCCCTCTAAATTCATGAGTCAAGATTTAATTTCAAACTAAGAGCACGAATTGGAAATGGTGTTGAACTTCTTGTGGATACTCATACAAAGTAAAACCCTTGATTGGCTTCCATGTATCTATATCTTGAATTACAAAGAAACACTATCGGTCATGACTCAAACCCAAATCTTAGCTAGATGCTTTGCAAAAGAGATTTATTTGGTATTGCTCTTCCATTATATACCTGAAACTACAGAGGATGATGTGGGATAGCTTTAGAATATAGAGATCAGAACCGCCGTTGTGCTTGTTACACTATCTATCTCATCACCTTAAATGATGCAGTTTGTCGCTCTCTCCATCATCTTAGCCCTCTTTTTGTTTCTTGCACCTGCTTCTTCAACAGCACCAGAGCAAACGTCGCCAAGTGAAAATGGGTACGACTGTGGAAGATATTTCTTCACCGATGAAATGATAATGATTGCAATCGAAGAGGCTTTGTCTGATGCAGGAAAGGAACAGCTGATTCCGTATAGTGGACCATTATACGATCATCCGATGAGTCTGTACACATGGCCCTTGAATTACGATCGATTGAACGATATAGAAACAACAAGTAAGTGTAGTCTTCAGCCACTAAGCATAATCCTGAGCTAAGATATTCTAGAACCTAAGGAAAGAATTTGGAGAGCTTCAGTTTATCAACTAGTTTTCACAGAACATGGCGAAACTGTAGGTGCGATAGTTAGGATTGGAAACTTTGATTTCGCGAAATGCTGGAGAATTGAAAATTCTCAACCAATAGCCCAAATGTATGAATTGGAGCAAAGTACTGGCTATCAATGTGGCCAGAAATTTATCCCAAATGAAGATCTTGCACATTCTCGTAACATTGCCATGACATATATAGGTAAAGGTAGGCAATTTCCTGCCGCTTATATTGGACACTTGTACAATCCAGATGCAGGCTTCTTAATATGGCCCATCTATAGAGGCCAAGTATTTTTCAGATACGCAAATGGTAAATCTTCTTCACTCTGAATTAATGTTTTTGTGAACACTTAAAACAATTTTAGGTCCAAAAGGTCCTTACTATCTTGTTATGGATGTCAAAGGTCAAATACAGGATGTTATTGTCAAGACAATGAAGCAACAGAGCTATGTACGGTGTATAAGATCCAGAAATGATCCCTATCCACTTTATCTAGACGCAGAGAGTAGTACTGCTGCAGGAAGTAGTGGCGCTGTAGGCAGTACTAGTGCTAAAGAGAACGCTGATGCTACAGGGAGCAGTACTGCTTCAAAAATCACGCACTCCGGATTTATGTGTGGATTTGTCTTTTTTTCCGACAACTCTCTAGAAAATGCCCGAAAATCAGCCGCCGCAAGCAAGAACAGCCCCTATCCAATGTTGCATTACGGTCCTCCATGTGATACGCCCTGCTTGTTTTGGCCTATTAGACCTTTTAGCCTTCCTTATGGACCTGGTAAGTTGCCGTTTGTTTCTCTAATCCTCAATTATCCAATATCAAATATTAAATGCTTAAATATTTTCTATAGGCAGAGCCCCCCAATACCGTCTTGTGCTTACACTTGACCACCAAATAATGTACGTCGTGGTTACGAGCGTAAATGAAATAAAAAAATGTGAGAAAATGATAGTCACAGACAGAATTTCTCATCACGATAAAAATGACTACCACTGTGGCAGTAAAGAGTTTAAAAACCATGAGCTCCTCGCAACTGCTAAAATTGCTTGTGAAAAGAGAAAAGATTACGTTACTGCCTATCCACGACATTACGAAGGAGAAACCTTCGACGTTGAAGGTCCGTATAAAATATATCCCTTAAAGAAGGACAAAATTTTTATACGTGGTATGTCCTCTACTTAAATAGCTCTAAGACTTATCATTTTTTATTTACTGATATTTACTGATATTTACTAACGTTTAAAATAGCTCCTGGAATACACTTCGTTGTCATGAACTATAATTGCGTAGTTGCAGGGGCTCTGACAAGGGAACGAAGTACCAGAAAACTTATTAAGTGCAGGCCTCTAAATGTATGGGTTTCCCGGAATCCTTCTCAAGAGTCTTCAAAAAAGTAGACTGCTTTACGGCTTTGATTAGATATAAAGTCAATACGCACTTTTAGTTTGTCTTGGTGTGGATTTAGAAATGCATCCACGCGTTCCTATTCATTTCACTTGTATATATGCAGTCCTACCTACTAATTATAATTTTTTTGATTTGTTCCCTCAGTCACGCATCGAATCCAATTTGACTCACAACTTCAAATTAACTCAACATCAACAACTCCTTGACGATGATTCAAGATTTCTACTACTTGCTCCTCAATGTGAGTTTTCCCCCTTCTAAATCATTAGATAGTAGCTTTCTTTACCTAGTAACGCAAGGGTGCTTATTCTTATCATGGATGCTTTTAATTTCACTTTCGCAGTAAGAGAAAACCTCGATCCCCTCCATGGACGTATTATTACAAGTGTGCTCAGGTGCCGAACACTACGGCCAAATAGAAACCCTTCTGATCCGAGACGCACATCGAATGGAAAGGTAGTCAAAGGAGCCTAATATTTCGTGTGTGTGTAAATACCAGGTCTATTATAGTTAATTTCAGACATATTAATTAATGCACGAAATTTTAATTATTTATTTTAAATTTTATGCCAAGTAAGCTCACGGGTGAAGCTCGTTGTTTCTTTCTTTAAAGAATAATAGAAAAAGATTACTTATTTTCGGCATTTCTTTCGCGCTTGACCTATTTTAGGTTTTGGCAGTTACATGTGACTGGGAATCCGTCTTGTAGATACCTTGATAACTCCAGCAATCCTGGATCTTTCTCTTGTCTCCCAGTTTTTCCTAAGTGTTTGGAATTTGCCCATTTGCCTTAAGCTAGTTGGTGTTGGAACGCCAGTATATAATCTAAGGGCAGTTTATTTATTGTCAAGATAGACAATTAAATCATTAGCAAACCTAGCCATCGGATGATCTAAAACGGCTTACAGCCATGCTAAGGCTCCGTGGAGTTCTGCGTCATATATCTTTACCGTTTTTCCGGGAGAAAAAAATCAATATGCCAGCTCCATAGAGGGACTCCAAGGAATACACTGGTTTTCATCCATTCTTTATGATCTAAGGTGCCATTGGTACGTCCAATAGCTCCCATTTCAAGATTTGGGATCGATGTGTCCGTTTTTTCTCATGGAGAATAATGGGTATAATGGGAGAGTTCAAGGTCTTGACGTTGTCTAAGTTGTGGTAAGTTCTAGCGGTGATGTAGGTCTGTAGCAGCTATGCGTGCAGCTTGGCGATCAAGAAATTGATTCAGCCAAGTAGTAGCCGGACCACGGCCCGTCTCACAGAGAAGTGCTACTGTAGAAGTAGTCTTGATATTGGTACTACAGCCCAGGCAGCGTGGTTGATAGCGACCTGGACTTGATTTATCATCCACGAAGAGAATTTCATTTTGTGACAAATTCTAGAGCCGCATGTAGTGTAGTGAGGGCATTTAATTGCAAAGCTGTTCTTATTATTGTGGGATCTATCCCTAGTGAAATTACAGTGTATCATGGGGCGATTGGGGCGATTGTGGATTAAAACAGGGATTATTTATGGGATGATCTACACTAATGTCGAGTTTGACCAGGGAAATTTTAAATGGCGTTTTTCACTTGCGGATGATTTTGTACACTATGCTTAATGGGTCCAAATCAAGCTTGAAATATTTATCTTCGTAAAATAATCATACAACAAACACTAATCAAATCTTATAAAAAATCTAACTGTTAATCTTTTGCTGGACTACGGCCGGATGACGCTCATGTTCTCGATTTTCCAATACAGACTAGATTACCCTTTCATTTATGTCAGATGCAAGCCCATGTTTTATTCTTTAACTAGCACCAAGACTAGTAAGGATAATATCCCTGAAGCGAGGCTTTACCCCACTGTTCACAATCTACCCATGCAACACTGTATCTACATGATCAAATAGCCCTGTAACGCTAGTAAGCGAACTTTGATCAAATACCCTGAAACTGGGTTTTTTGATACGCTAAAATATCGTTTAGGCAGAGCCTGCACTCCCCTGCAACATTTAAAGCATTATTCTCCACAAATACAGGCAAAGGCCCAAAATCAAGCTCCCCTAATCCTCGACCATTTTTGAACATTGAAAGACCATTTTAAATCTCTTTTCAATTTCTATTCAGTCATCTACCACAGGGACCTTCTGTTTCATCGGGACAGGCTTTCAGGTTTAATTCAACCCAGATTTGGGTATAGTCAGGCACCAGGCCTGTGACAGAATTGGCTTCATTGAAAATCCCATGGGCAAAGTTAAACTACATAAGACTACCGCCTACATGAACCGTGAAGAACCCGAAGACATATTGTTTTCACGAGATATATCCAACCTCTATCAGGGAAAATTTGGGATTTCTTCGATAAACTCGCTTCTATTCAAACCATGCTTGACTGTCTTGGAATGCGAATTTTTCTTAAGACAATAGCAAATCTCCTCTTATAGAAGACCCAAATCGCCAACAGATATGAGATTTTGCATTGCCGTCGGAACACATTGGCGTGCTACTCTAGTCGCTCACCATATGCTATGTTTGAAGAGGAATTACGAACCCGTGATTTACCAACAAAAATTAAGACTTTCAACTGATTGATGCTAAAATGTTCTTTAAATGCCGCGTCTCAGTAACTCGACAAATGTTAATGAAACAAAATGCAGGGTTGGAACAGTCATTAAATTCAAATAGTAAAAGCCGGGAACTCAGACTCGATTAGCAAGCCATAGCGTGTTAGATCTTTGTATTTGTGAGAAAGTGGGACACAGAACGGTGAGTGATCTCTTTTAGCTCTCGTTAGATTTTTGATTTTTCAACTTCGCTTTAAAAGAACAGTATAAAGTCTAATTCTAAGTCTTAGAGGCCCCCCCTAAGTAACTCATGAACAAGACTGTTGGTATAATATTACACTCACTATTAGTCAGCATTTTACTAGCCCAAATAGGTTAGCTCAACACTGTATTGTTTACTGTATTATTTACTATATAATTCTGTTAGATGTAGCATAAAAAGATAGACGAGTT
>PEDP01001293.1:0-12322 GCA_002918395.1 Erysiphe pulchra
CACCCAATTCTCTTTCATATGAATAATTTAATTTTAGAGAATTGTTTTCAGGTGTATTTCCCATTGAGAATGGCTTGCTTGATGAGTCTAAAACGTTTAAAAGACCTGGTTTACTAGATTCTGCTTCAAAATGTTTCTCTTGGTGAGTTTGTGATTGTAAATAGAGCCTTGAAGTTTGCATTTTACGGAGAAAAAGTGGAGCAAATGATTCTACTTTTCGTTTGCCTTATATCTCTAACCCAGGTTTTTGAGACTGTTCGGGCCAAGAGAGTTCCTGTTTAACAGCTTCCATCAATGCTTTGGTTACCTTAAGTTTTGTGCGTCCAGTATCCACGTATACACCATGTTCGCGATGCACTTTACGCAGTTGAACTAATTTATTGTAACTGCAAATTTCAAAGTCACTTTTTGTCTAATCTTTGAATGAATCTCCAAAAAACCCCCGAGAAGTCTGTTGCCGAATATTCTTCTGTTTTGTATTCCTTTATTTGTTCCATTATAAAGTTATCTCTCACAACTCTCAATTTATCATCAGCCGAAGATGTATCAGGTGAAACTATTTTGTCTATTTAAAATTTGGCTTGATCTAAGGAATTGTTGTCAATAAAAGGGAAAATGAATACGATAAATATATCGTTGCTGATCTGTGCAATGATCAGTGTTGGTAAAAAATATATATAATATATTTCAGCTAGATCGCTGTCACGAAGTCAGCAGGTTCGTCACGAAGTCGATAATTGTAAGTAAATGATTGTATTCCTATATTCCTCCTTCTCTATCTTCCTCTCTCTCTTTTCCCCCGTCTAATAGTTAGTGTACAAGAAAGGAGGCTTGTCTTTTCTCGTAACTCCGATTCATTGAGCCATAAGACAATACGTGACTTCTATATCAAAATTTTATCGACTTACAACATTAAATCCGTGCTTTGCTGATCATCACTTAAGATATATCCTGAAATTTATTAAGTTTTTTGTCACGCCTTTATCGCGACGCATCTTCCAATGTTCCAATTTCTCAAGATGCTCCACGATAATGAAGTCTAACACTCGAATTTTTCATGCTGCGGTTGTTGCTGCTTCACAGATGATGTGTTTCCTTTTCACAAAACACTGTGATACATCTAAGACTCGCATGAGACATTCTAAAAAGTAGATCAATGGGAAGAATATAAGGATTTGGATTTACATCTGAAATTAGGTATTGGCTTGAGGCTGTGTCACTTATTTCACACTGATGATGATGATGATGATGATGATGATGATGATGATGAAGGTGATAAGATCAGAGAGTACTACACCCAGACCGGAACAGGTGTTATGGGTAGAGTCAAGAAAAAGAATCGAGGAGTATCTGCGCAGTATTTGCACCTGCCATCGTGTAGATATGGCATAAAGAAAACATTTTCTTCCTAAGCCGTCGGCTTCAGAAATTATTGTTTGCAGGGCATAACAGCCCATGGAATGTACCTTTTCCTTGTACTTATTAAGGCTTATTCAAACATTATTGTCTAGCCTGCTTTCATTTAACTCAAATTTTCGCTTACAATTGTAAAAGTCTTGAGTCTTTATATGAATGGCTTCAGAAACCATAACCGGCGAATTTCCGTTCAATATGTTGCTGCTTACGTCAAATTGCTCTTTGGCAACTCGGATCTGACCTAAAAAATACTTGGTTGCCGCCCTAGATTCAATTAGTTTCTTTAGATATTTACGAGAAGATGCTGGCAACTACTGTCTTTTTAAATATGGAGCGAATTTTCTTCATGACCATTATGAGTTAAATGCATGAACACTATCACAAAATCCTCCCTGGTATTGTTCTTCGCTTCAAATCTAGCTTTACAGCTGCAGCGTTTATCCCCTTTCGTTTTTGGTCTTATCTTTTTATCTGGTCCTGGCGATATCGTTTCTGTTCACTTTTTCTTGGTGTTTCCTTAAAATGGATACCTAAAGTATTGGACCCACCCAGGATTTTGTGTAAGACCGAGACTTGGTAAGAATTAGTTTAATTGTCACATCTTAAGATACGGCATACTTTTTGGATGTCTTTGGTTTATTCATATTGTATATGTACCATGTAATTTGCTCTGTTTCTTGCTTTAACCGTCTTTCAAATGATTGTGCGTCAGCAAATTCCTTTGTAACTTCAGTGTCTGTATCAGAATCTGGATCCACATTGTGAATCATTCGAACTCGAGATAAATAAGGCGTCAAAGAAAAAGCCATCGAAATATTTAATGCACATATTATAGACTACTTTTGACATATATACAAGATTTAGATTTAATTATGGTTTCTTTTGGACTGATTTATTAACCTTTAAATATAGATGATTCAATAGCATAATAGTAGATGTTCATAGAAATACTCTTAATTTTCGTCACTTTTCTAGCATGTTAAATGACACACAAATTTTTTTAAGGAAGCAATTATCCAATCTGCAGTTTTATATCTTGAAATTTAAATTGCTTGCTAATCAAGCTTTTGATAAAAACAAAGAGCCAATCCAGATCGCGCTATCATGTGACATGTTCCGCTCGATTTTATGCGCAGCCAGCACTAGTGAGTGGGGTAATCACGGATCAACTTGTAAGTTTTTTTTTTTCTCTCCGAGAAGCGTGGTAAATTTTAAGCCCGCCCATGACGAATCAGCAAAAACCACATCAAAAACATTCCGATTCAAGTCCCAGAATATCTTTCAATCCTTGTTCAATCATTTTCTGTCAGTGAAAGTACATGTCGCATTCAATATTCTAGTGACATGTAATCAATTTTTCAGAAGGCGAAAATGTTGAGAAAACGGTATTTACAGGCCTACTTACGTTACTTGTCAATGTTTGTTTTAAAAAACACTTTATTTTATTCAACCGGCCACTACTCACTCCCCAGGGACTCATTTTTCGCTAAGAAAAACTCGGAAAAAAAAATACGGATTTGACTAATTAATGATACTTCTCAATTGATTTAAAATAGAATAAAAATTGATGAATGAAATGTTGGGCTTCAAAGTTGGTGATGCTGGAATTCTGGTGTTTTAGTGGGTCTTTTGATTATTCAGCGTCTCGGGGAAGGTTAAAATTCCTCGACACAAATTTGTGTGAAAAATCAAATTCCAAGTCTGAGTGTGCGTTAAGTTAAACCTTTAATTTTTTTACTTATTATTTTTTTTCGGTGAAGAAGTTTCAAGTTTCAAAGCCTGCTTTGAACAATCCATTTTTCGCTACTCTACATTGGAAAAATCTTTTGAGTCACGAGATTCAAGCACAGTGTTGATTGATCCTAAAACTAGATAATTACAATCTTATGGATTGAAATGCCTCATTGCCTCTTTCCTTCCTACCCCCTGCCCACTTACTCGGATTTTTATTTTTGTTTGGTTGATACGTGCCATTAATTACATAATCACATTTAGATACACCCAAGTGCTATTTTATCGAGAAAATAAATTAGAAATATTTAAACATTAACATTAAAAAAGGTAATTATTACTTTAGGATCTGACTTTTGTTGACCTATAGAGTTTCATCTTTTAAATTACTTTTTTTTTAAACCCAGCATCTATATTTTAATTATTTTTTTTTTTCCAGTAAGACTGACTGAAAGGGAAGGTTGGTTGGTGTAAGTAGTGGTGGTCCTGAGATGAATATATATAAGTAGGATGATGAGTAGGAAGAAGTGTAACCTAATTATTTTAGGTCTCTGGAAAAACCATCCAAACCTTTCCTCCCCCCCCTCGCCACATTGAAAATTGAAAAAAAAGAAATCCTGCTCTTAAGAAACTAGGCTTATGAACCATTGCGAAATGTAGTAAAATGAAGCTTGTTAACATTGGACTCAATAGCTGGTAATTTTCAGAATCCAATTGTTTTGAAGGTCGAAGAGATTCCATGGTAACTAATAAACAACGTAAACTCTATTACAAAAATATATCGCAGAGTACAAAGTAAAGTCAGAATTCTAAATATCATATTCTGATCTATGATTATCTCTTGACCTCAGAGGCCATGTTTCATAAATTCGTTCCATCGTATCTCGTTACGCTGAAAAGCAAATGATCTAGTCAAACAAAAAATATCGAGTCCTGGGAATCATACATGACCGTATTGAATGTAATATAAAGGTCACAACTTAGTGATCAAATAAGATTAGTTGAAAAGCCGAATCAAAAATTAAGCACATCATGTGACTGGTCCAATAAAATGACTTAGGTCTCGCAAGGGTTGAAAAAAATCCATCTTGCCTTTAAGTATAAGAGTCTAAGATTTGACTAGTGGCCGTAAGAGCTCTTGTCTAGTGTGTGGATTCTGTTCAATAAGATGATCGACGGATGGAAGAGAAGGTTTGTAAGGTTGAGAAGATGGTAACGTGAAATTTCCTATCTCACTGTAAACAAACTGAGCAGCTCTTTTAAATTTACGATCTGAGTACTTTTCGAAAACGGCATTGTGATGTTTTTGAGGAAATTCACAGCACTCTTTGATCATAGCTACTAGTGGCCGAAGCTGTGTCCAAGTGTAGCCTGAATAGTGAACATGCTGCTTGGTCTAGAAGATGTAAGTCATAAGATCACCCTAAAATGTAACTTGGTTTCGCTCACCCAATTTCCTTTTCTAAGAAGTAGACGAGCGAGGCAATGGGAGCCAGCAGCAATATAGCTGGGTGGACTACCAACAAATCGTTCGTCCATTATTGTTACCTCAAGGAAGTACTTTGCTAATGTTCTTGTTTCTAAGTCGTACTCGTCTGCTTTACTGACCCGTCGAAGAAAACTCATTGGTCCTGGCCAGCCAAGTTCAAACTGAAGCATGTTGAGCATAAATCGCTCAGCTTTTAATATTTCATCCACAGTGTAGCCACCATCTACCATGTAGACGATCTCATCCACAGATGGACAATTTATCTCTTCATACTTTGCCGCAATAAAGATAGCCGTTGCACCGACTAATTGAAGCTTCCCAAGGGAAACAATTTTACATGAAAGAAAACGATCTACGTAATTGACGCAAAGGAACAAGGTTTCAGGAAGAAGTGAGAAGCGATGGTGGACTTGTATTAACCAGTCCATCAAAACAGAGCGCATCGACCACTGTATTTCAGTCTGAAGATCCATGTAGTGCGCATTTGGTAGCATTTTGACCTGAAAAGGAGAAAGAAGTATTAGTAAAGGATTTCTTGAAGTTTTTGATGTTAAGAAATCTTACGATGGGAAAAAATGGGATTAGTTTTGAGGAAAAATACGCAAGGAGAACCTACTTCGAGCTCGCGCATATAAGTAAATATTTCATCGCTATACTCAGCTACCATACTTGTATCCCATATTTCATCTCCAATATCTTCAATAGTTCGAACCTCTTCGGTAAATTTCTTTGCAGACTCGAGTTCTTGCTTGACCCTATTTGTGACTTTAGGATATAGAGTTGTAGTAACTCCATTAGTTGTATTATCACCACAGGAATGATATGAATGTGTCGTCAAGTGTCCTTGATCATAGTAGCTTTCTTCTTCCTCATCCTCATCTTCATCTTCTTCAGACTCAGATAGAAGTAAAGGCAAGCATGGTAGATCTCCATGATCTTGCACTAAATCTCTATCGGGTTCTAATGAATTCATATCGACACTAATATTTTCCTCACTTTGGTTTTTCTTTGCCGTATGAAATACTTCGTTTGAAGGGACGACTAACTTTGCATAGTGTTCCTCGAAAGTATCTTTATTGACAGTGTTTTTCTTTGGTGAATCTGGCATATGAAGATTATCTTGGTCATAGCCTGAGTGAACTGGAGCTGAGCATGTTTGACTTTCTTTTTGGTGAGACCTACTTCCGTATTGACTAGGAGCAGTACTCTGAGTAGAGTTGAATCTATAATTTTGGTTGTGAGCGTGATTTTTATTCTTTGTATCGGCGTCTTTATAGACAGACGTATTACGCATCGACGACGTACGGCGAATTGGGACTTGACTATGAGGGAGAGCTGCTTTTGACGATGAAACATGGTTATGGATTTCTAAGTTTGATTTGGAGTTGCTCTTCGATACTTTGGTGGCAGCAACGGCAAAATGTTTCTTTGTTGGTTTGAGAGTTATAGACTTCTCTTTCATCTCATTGCCTTTTAAATCACCTTGAGTCCGACATAAGTCATCTTGCGAATTGGCCAGATTTTTGACGGTATTACTAACATCTCCGAAAGCTGTCCGCTTTGCTGTAGCCTTGAGTCCACCGACAGTAAGCGTTGCCATCGAATTTACTGACTTTTGTCGGGAATTTAAATAATGTTTATTACATGCCGTAGGCGCGCAATTTTCGTCTTTATGGGCACGCATACTGCGGATAGGACGTTGAGGCTATTTTATCAGTGAGTCATTGTTTTAAAAAAATTCTTGATGCTTTTCGCCGAACGTTGTAATGAAAGTGAAAAGGGAATCACGCTGAAGAAGCAAGAGAGATCATTGATATGATATCTGGACTTACTCGCGCATCCATCGTCGAAGTAATACTCAATATTGTAGATATGCAATAGCGGATAAGGAGTACTGATTAACTTAAGAATGCAAACATTTAATGTGGATGCAATTGTGGAGCTCGCGCGTCCAAAATTACCAGGCGAGATGTTATTGTTATTGTTGTTGTTGTTTTGGATAGCTCTAGGAGTAGTAGCGTGTTATAGCTGATAAAATGCAAAGAAGATGCTATATGCAATATACCCCTGTAATAGTTCAGTGAGCCAAACATCGAAATCCAGGCGCGTCTAATGTCTCAGGATTCAAAATACGGTGGATGTTGGTGAATGGTGAAGGTGAAGAAACTGCCACATCGAACTCGTGGAATTCACAATAATTACTTCTTTTTTATCCGGGGCAACAAAATTTCATTGTTATGGCAACCATCTCCCAGGATTAGGCCCATGGCTAGCTTGCCATCTCGCCTATTCCCGCCGGACCGGGGTTAGAAAAGGAGGTATAGGATCAATCTCATCAGTTAATGCGACAGACACATCGGATGAGCTCCTTGTCAACGACGTCCTTCCACCCCAAGAAGAAGAATCAATGACCACACGACCGATGTTGCTCTCAAACGGAATTGTAAATTAGAATTTGGGTCAATCAATCAGTCAGTCAGTCAGTCGGTTTGAATTTACCCTCTGCGATGTTTGTTTGGGGATGGGCCAAAGTAAGTTAGTCAGCTCTTGACAGCTCTGTTTACCCAGCCAATCGAATGGCACGCGAGCTAGAAATCGGAGATACGTAATTTCGTAATTTCGTGTGCCACATACAGCTTTGACGGATCTAAGGACCTGCAATAATGTTGCGCTGCTATTGCTTCTGGATTTCCAGATTAAAGTTCTCCCTCATCTTCTTCAGCGAGCAAGAGCGAGTGAGGGGAGCACTAGGGCAGGCTTTCTCGCTAGCTTGTCGTCCAATTTAAACTCGAGAGCAAATGGATCTCGACAGGGGTCTGCTTAAACACTAATTTGCGGTCCAAAATATGCTTTTTCAAGGGTTGGAGGCGAGTAAGACCTTCGTTCGCTGGTGAGAATGTCACTTGTGTGAATCCGGCAAGAGTTTGAAGATGTGAACAATAATGTTCCGTTAACTGTGCACGATTGCATACTCCATCCAACCAAGAAATGCTCAGTGTCATTGATTATTTCAATTTTGTTTGCCAAATTCTTTCCCTTGATCATGGACCAAAAGTACTTAGTTTACATTTGGTTCTAAGCCGGAAGCCCCTCTCAGTTTGCATACACGATTAATTTTCTTTCGACGATTATTGTCGGATCGCTGTCTATTGTGGAGATGAAAATAGAGGTAATGTGGTCTATTGATGTGAAGGATCTATATTACGATATATTACGCCTTTTTTATACCCACGGGCCAGTAAAACAACTTTGATTCTGACATTTCAGCTGAAGTCAATGAATGGCGCAGTTAGGTGTAGGTTTTCGAGAGCGTGATCTTTCTTTACATCTACGGAATCTCAGGAAATAGAGTTGCCAAATTTTCTATAGCAAGACATCTTCAATCTTTTTACTTACATAATCAAATTACACATTACATCAAGCCGTGGTTCATTTGTAGATAATCCATTTGCAATTAAGTCATGGAAAGGCTGCTTGTCAAAAGCACTGGTCAAATAATCTCTCGAGCTATAATGTTGCAGTTTACGGACACGAATGGAAACCTGGAGCATGAAATGGTGTTAATGCAACTGACAGGCTAATAAAGACATGTATCAAACCGGGATTTAAGAAAAAGAAAAGCTCCTACTAAAGCAAATGAATGAATGACCAGGATTCAGAGTGGCAGATGTGATAATTCTGTGTGTGAATTACTAATAAGATGAGACATCTAAAACACCGACTGACTTTATCTCCAAGACATTTATCCGTTGAAATTACTAGAGGTTAAATCCTCCTCAAGCCTCCGGGCTGCGAGGTATCATAATCACTCTACGATATAGTCATATCACCTCTATCAATCTGTCAGTTTTCTCATTGTTGTTGTGATAAATCACTATCATGTAAAGGTCGATATTTTATGATTTTTCTCTGATTTTTGTGATGAGCCAAAACACACCTGATAAGTGTCTCTGATTTTTGTACTTTAACTGACTTGTTTTGGAGCTGACATTCGACATTCTCAAGTCAAGTCACTGCTGGAAAATCACGTCCATTTGAATCCGCCAGTGATATTATGTCAACTGTCACGACTCTCTGTCTTTATTTTCTGATCAGCCTCGCGGGACTTATTTTTAAAAGGTTAATCACTACTAAGTATCCCACTTCTCCACTAAAATCCTACTACCACAAAGTTCTTTCATATGCTATGATTTAATTATCAAAAATGAGTTCTCAGCCTTTTCTATTAGACCCTAGTGTCAGTTCCATCTATTCATCTAATTTCTTTAATGTTTGTCGAGATACGAAACCGAGAGAACATTTTGGCATCCAGAAGTTGAAAGTGTTGATACTTAAAAGAACAAACTTATCTAACCTAATCTAAATACTTAGTAAACGTTACATCTATGGTCTATCACGCGAAGAAGCGCCCTCTTCAACGGGCTTTCTGTACTTTTGCCATTCCAAAACTTGTAAACAATAGTAGCGCAAGCAGTCTTGATATTTTGTATTCTTATAGTCATGCTGGATGAAATAAAACCCTGTTTCCTCAAATATAGCATCCCTAACTTCCTATCCATAATTATTAACTTTTTCAATCTTCAAAAAGCATTTGGGATCTAAATCAACTATGTATTCTATTTGCTGACAAAAATTCGCAGGAGATAGGAGAAAAGCGTCAGTATTTTCAACCTGTCGCCGCTTTCTTTTCTCTCGACCGTTCGTGCGCGCGTCTTTGCTTTCAACAGCTGCTGTCTTAACAACATGATTACCGCGAGGGCAATAACGTTAAGCAGAGGTAGAAGAAATGCTGGTTAGGACAATAAAGGAAAAGGAGGCTATGCTTTGAGCTAACATGGGCAAGGTCATGGAAGGATATAAAATAAACTGTACTAATTCATTAGAAACTAATGTTGGGTATCTTGGAGAAGAATTTACCTAATGGAATTAAAAACAAGAGCTGTGAGGGAAATGGAGGTAAGAAGAGAGATGACTTCGATCGATATGTTATTTGCAAACAAGTTATATACAAATCAAGCTTAAAATTTATCTTAATAAAGCCATCATACAACTTTAATCGCACCCAAGATTTGGGGAGGGTACGTGTTGTCCACCATGTGTTTTTCTAGTCGTTGTATGGATTCTAGTATGTGGTGAAGTTTCATAGTATACTCGTAAGTTAATTTTAAGTTGGGTCTTACAAGTATTTGAAAATCTTTAGGACATCCTGATCTGACTAACTCTTCTATATTGCCAGCATTTTTGATAGCGTCTTGAACTGACAGAGGGCATTGGTTCATGGCTGGATCAAGTTTCTCTTTTTGTTGTAGAGGAAGAGTTGCGGTTGGTTTGGTAGATGATGATGAAGACATGGTGTGGATGAGTTATATATCTAGAGTTTAGGGTGAAAAAACTAATAAAATAGGCAAAGATATATAAAGAATATTTTAAGATGAATTCTTCAAAAGAAGAGCAGCTTGAGTCCATGTTTCTTTTCTATTCAAACATTTAGGCACGAGTGTAGAAGTCAGCGACTGATAATGAATTTTGAATGGAGGGATCGTGAGAATAGAATGCTGGGACAAGTATAGCCATGACGTTCGTGTTGATGATTGCGAGGTTCTTACTGCAGTTGTGAGCCGAGTAATGATGAATTTGAGATGAGTTTGTCAGTAAGGGGAATAGATTGATGATGTTCAAAACTGCCGGATATTTTAGGCCAATATTCAACTCGCACAAAGACCATAAGGGATATTATCCCTGGAGCGAAGCTTTATCACTCTATTCACACTACTCATGCACCACTGTATAAATTAAAATCTCTACCATAATAAGAACCAGCCAATTGATGAAAGGAGAGTACTCGCGAAAGGACCTCTTTTCCCGTTGTGCTCTGAAGAAGCGCCTTTCTTAGCCGTTCCTAAGTAATATGCACCGCTCTGATACACTAAAAGGAACAGAGCCTCGCTTCAGGGATAATTCCTAGTAAAATTGTCCCTGCTAGCGTTTCTACCAAGTTGAGTTCAATCATTATATATGCCTGGAGATTTAGGCTATAATTTCCATCACAAGCTCGAATTTATCTTCTCAAAGGAAAAATGCTTTACACAAGCTATCACTCAACAGACTGACGAATATAGAGCTTCGCAATTGAGTTTTTAAAAATTATCGGAATTCGTATTTTGCAGGTATAATTTTTTTTGGGGCAAGGTTTTTAATCCAACACTTGTTTTAATCTGTATTTAAAAACTAAAGCGGTATTTGGATAATGACAAGCAGTGAAACCCACATTGTTCTTATTAAAAACTTAACTCTTTCTCGTTTCCTTATGTTTAGAAAATGGAGGAAAAATTACATTGATGCAAAATTCTTTACACTGGCTTAGACGCGGTGTTTATGAAAAAGCAGTAAAGATTCTGTATATGAAAGTAATGTATACATACGCAACACTCATGCGATTCATACATACGAATCATTCTCTCAGAATCGATGATTTAAAAATAACAGGTTCTTGTTCGTTATATCAAGCCTATATTGATTCCATCGAAATTTATTTAGGCACAGTTAAGCTACGTTAGATGACCGCATGTTTGCATCATGAAAATCCCGAAGTCATATCGCTTTCACGAGATGTGTCTAATCTTCGATCAAAGAAAATTTGGGATTTCCTCGATAGATCTACGCTTTATCAAGCCCTACTCAACTGTCTTGTGAGGGTGAATGCTCCTAATCCTAGACAGTGGTATCAAGGAGAGTTACGCAGCTGCATTTACTGGCATTCAAAGAGCCTTTGATCAGTGGACCGAAAAGTCGGCTTCTAGTCTAAGCAATGCGGCAGAAGTAGCAGCTATTATAAACTGCGCTTAGTTGCGGAATCTTTGATCCAAAGGGAACTTTCTGAGTTCAAGTATGCGGCAAGAAAGGTAGGCGATATTATTAGACCAACTATGATGCTACTCAGCCCTATATTATGTTGTAAATATATTGACCAAGGCTTTGAAAGGTGAAATTGCCTGACAAGAATAGTGGCTATTGAAGAGGATGAGCATCTGGGCCAAGAGATCTTAGCTATGTTGAGTGATAAATCTATGGGCTTAATTCATGTTCGCGTCACATTGAGATTTAATTCAAATATGAATATTTTTACCATGTTCATCAATACTTTATTACTTCAATTTAAGTTCTTCACGCTGTACCAGAGAGAAATGATTCCATAATGATACAAAACGTCCACTTCATATGTCCATTATGAGCATAATGCTTGATCTAATCCTGTTTTCCAGCGTCCCTAAGATTTTAAAAATGCTTACTTTATCTGCTATTCCCCATTGTTTTGATGTGTACATAGTTCTTTGAGGCGAGAAGCTATTTGCCTAAATCACTAACCAGCACTGAAGTTGAAAACTTACTAGTCAAAGTACGCGCAGGTCACGTGGGAGTGCGGAATTGACGAAGGGGATAAAGGATGATGAGGAGGTTTTAACATGTTCCATAAACCGGCAAAGTCGAAAACTTCACCTTCACGCGGTGCCGGTGTAAACGCCCAGTATGCTTTGCTTATCTAGGATAGCCAAGAAGTTTCACACAGTCCTCCCCTTCAGGATTCCCATTCATCACCGCGGGTCTCAATCTTCTTCGTCTCTACAACACGTTCCCCTCTGCACCTTTTTTCCACGAAGTCACCCACGATTGACCCAGGGTATGGCG
>PEDP01001294.1:0-12314 GCA_002918395.1 Erysiphe pulchra
AGTGATTAGCGAACAATACGACTTAACGTATTGGTGTTAATCTTGGGGCTGTCAAAGACAAGGTAGGTATACCCTTGTCTTATGCATGACGCCAAGTATTTACTAATTTAACCCTCAAATTCCAACAATATTGACATGAAGTTGCATTTCGGGGCCAAGTACGTCCAATTTTCAAGTCCTGGTTGCAAAATAATCGAGATATTAGGGGTATTCAAACATCTCTTTTGTAACTTAGTTTAACTCTGTATTTTAATTCTGTATTTTAACTTTAGACTTTACCCATGTGAATTTTATGCACGATTGGTAATCAAATTCCTCACGAAAAATTCCAAAATTCTTACCATTCAGATTCGAGGCCCAACATGATCTTTTTATGAGCAAAATAATATATTTAAAATTATAGATTATAATTCAGTTTTCAAATCTTAATTTAATGTATATTTTTTCATAAAAATCGATGCAGAAGTGATAAAGTTACGAAGAAAATAAGAATAGGCGATTTTTAAACTCGCTTTGACTAACTAAGAAAGCCTATAACTTTCTCTTATCAACATTTTTTTCCCTAAAAAATTGACTGTAGTATTCAAATAGTAATGCGACAGCTATACCGATTTAAATTAAATTAATTGAGTAAAAATTCATAGAAATATTGCGATAAATGTTGTGTACTTGGGGTTTTTGGTGAGGAAATGGATTACAAATCGTGCATAAAACTCACGTGGGTAAAGTCTAATGTTAAAATACAGAGTTAAACTACCGAGTTAAACTAAGTGACAAAAGAGATGTTTGAGGACCCCTAGTAAATGATCCAGAAAAAAATGGGGGAAGCTAAAATACACACAATGCACGACCAAATGACAATTCATCTATTTATCTTTGCTACTTTAGCGGTATTGAGCCCTCACTAGTGCCCCCTTTTTGCAAGGATCTTAAAATAATTAGAGATTCCCAAAATTTATTAAAGATTTGTGTAATATGTTATAAAAATAATGTAACACGGCAATTTCGCGTAGCTGAACAGGATTGTCAAATAGTGAATTACCGGGTTGCCGAGTAACGGACGATGTTGAAGTAAACAATTCTGCTGGATGTTAATTTGCTATTTATTTATTAGGAGTTGAAGGATTGAAATTAAGATACCCTGTACTATTAGATTGTTGTCATTGTTGTAATTGTCAGTGTCGTTATTGTTTAGGCCCATGTTCATGCGGTTTGATTCTTACTTGTAAACAATAGGCTCACGCACAGGATAAGTAGCTATGGATCTTCGTGCGTGATTTAGATAAGACACTTTTCCTTTTAGTTAAGTTTAATATACAGAGGTTATATATTCCACTTTGAGTGTGACTCTTTTATGTGATCATTACACCCTAGAGGGTTACATTTTTAATATAATATATATTTTCATCCGTTATTCTTTTCAATTGAGGCATTTCACTCTTTCTATACCAATCTATGAACCCCTATGCACTAACCGAAATTAACCGAAATAAAATACAAAAAGTAAATACAGGTGATATACGTAGATTAATCTCCAAGGAGATCTACCATATTATTCAATCTAGTTGAAGTGTGTTGTTAAGTCTACTTTATTTCTTATACTCCCCTTACAGAAGACCTCAATCAACTAAACCTAACTGGGACTTGAACCCTTTTTCGGCTAGGTCGCGATTGATTTGAAGCCTACATCTATATGCTTAGATCGTTCATGTAGATGAGGATTTTTGTTAGACACTGAAGGTCAATTGAAAATTTAAAAGTGTAAATTTAAGGGTGAGTAGAAAAGATTATCTCTCGTTTCTTCGACACTGGTTTCTACTGTTCTAATTTCTATCTTACTTAAAGCTTTCATCGCTATCACATGCTGCTATACTATCGGTCCAACTAATCCATAATAACATGATAATTTGTGAAAGTATATGATGAAATTGCACTAAATATCACCAACACTTCCAACTTTCAACTTCCATCTTCCAACACTGACATTGACGTGTTTGACAATTTTTGACCAAGGCGAGGGCTCTGGGCTCCTTGGTTATCTCCGTACATCTGAACACAATCAGGGTTTTTTCCAACGTATTGACCTCTTCTTAAGCCATGGAAAATTCGAGCTAACCATTGATCTTGCTTGGCTGATGTAGCTTGGGCAATATTTTCGGACTCACAGCTTGAAATTGCAACAGATCGTTGTTTCTTACTGAATCACGAAATTGGGCCACCATAAAATGTAGAGACTCCCCCTGAGACACTTTTCCTGTCGTATTTATCACCTGTCCAATCTGCATCTGAATAGATTGCAGACATTTTGCATTCCCCCAGGCTGTAGCCGATTTTTGTGTTGAAGTTGATTTTAGATATCTTATTAAATTCTTCAGAGCAATATCATGATGATGGGCAGGATTACTCATAGATTGACTTAATTTTCCGAGAACGAATGCAATATCTGGCCGTGTAAGAATCATAGCAAATATAAGACTTCCTATTGCTTGTTGATACTCCCTTACGTTAATGCGAGTATCTTCTTTTTTGGTGGGTCGAAATATTTCGTAATCAACAGCCGGGATGATTTTCTTTTTATGTTGTGCGTTGGTTATCCCAAACTTGTTGAGAACTCCAACTAAGTATTGCTCTTGGTCTAGGTAAATTGTCAATTTTGCTCTGTCTCTAGTTATTCTTACGCCTAAGACCATTTCAACCCCCCCTGAGTTCTTAGCATTGAATCTTAATGATAGATGTTTGAAAAACCATTCAAGGAGAGAAGCTCTTGGCGCAGCAGCTACTATGTCATCAACATACACAAGAAGTATTAGTTCATTTTCATGAGTAAATAGACATGGATTGCCCAAGCTCTGAACGAAGTTACATTTTGTCAACATTTCTCGCAAAGCAAGTTACAGTCTCGGGCAGCTTGCTTTAATCCATGTAGGCTTCGAAGTAGTCGCAAAACATATCCACTCGGTACTGAAATACCTGGTGGTGTTACGAGATAGATTTCTTCTTTGAAATGAGATTCAGTAAACGCGTTTTTAATATCAAAGTGTGAGCACTCCAAGTCTTCTGCTGCAACCATTGCGAAAAATAGTCTTAAAGTATCCATGCGAACGATTGGAGCAAAAGTTTCATCTTAGTCTTGTCCTTCAAATTGACTGAAGCCCCGCGCTACTAAGCGTGCTTTAAATCGCTCGGTAGAGCCATCTGGATTCGATTTTATTGTGAAAACCCACTTACATGATACTAGATTTGTATTCGAAGGTAAAATTGCTGTTTTCCAAGTTTTATTTGAAAGAAGTGTTGAGAGCTCCTCTACCATAGCTGCTTTCCACTGCGCAGAGTACTTAGGGTCACTAATTGCTTCTTTATATGTTCGAGGGATTTTAATCCCGTTCACTTCTTCAGCGAGGAACATTGATTCAGCGTGCATAGCTACAAAAGCATATTCTATTCTATACTGGTTTTCACTATAAATATGAGAATTTGTATTTCCTTGGGAAACTTGAGGTCTGGAATCCCTGGAGTCAAAATTTTTAATTCCAACTTGGTATCTTTGAATTTCTTCATGCTGATGGGCGATCTCACTAACAATACTTGAGAACTCATAAAAGTCGTCATGAAGAATCAAATGGTTACTTCAAGCCATTTTCAAGGCTGGATTCAAGGCTGTTTTGAGTAGTGATACTTTCGTTTCATCGGGCCAGTTGTCGCTCAAGGCTTCGGTAAGATTAATTGCCCACTGAGGATAAAATGTACTCCACCGTTGTTTTACTCCCATTCTCATTTCATTTAGCTCGGCTCTGGCTCTTACAACCCGATTCTGGTCCCAGTTTCCACGATCTAGAAATGCTATGAAGCCCTCCAATTCCTCTTTTCCACCTTCTCTCCTAATTTCAAAGTACGTCGCATCTTGTTTTTGAGCTTTTCCTTCCCAAGCATTGTAAGTCGTGAGAAATACTCTTGAATTTGAATATTTGACAGTATTCCAATCATCATTAGGACGGAAAGGACTGCCTTCCTCCAGGCTGGGTAAGTCGATCGGTCTGCATCGTATGATGGGAATGTCGTTGGCTTTGATTTCCCTGCAGGCTAAGCAGGGTCTTTTTCAATGACTACTCTTGGAAGGGAGCTCGTGTTTCTTTGTGGTGGTGGAGAGTCATCAATCCTCTGTCTCAGCTCCCTGAGCTCTATTCTCAAATCGTATTCACTCATCTCTTCTTCAAAACTTAATTTAAATCACGTCGTCTGGCCGCCTGGTCGTCTAGTCGTGGTAGGCTCGTTAAAATTTCGTCGTAATAGCGAGTCTTGTGGATAATTAAATTATGTATCACAGATTAACTATCAAAAGCAAGAAATTCAGATAGACAGTGGTTATTAATTATTTAACTATGGAGAGATAATTTACAGTTAATTATTCTACTTATATACACAATTGATTCCCCTCCCTGACCTTCGATAGGGAATTACCCTCATAAAGACTGCAGGGTTACCTGCAGGCTACAGGTATTCTCGGCTACGTAGCGTCACAATACGAAAGAAAAGAAGACCGCGCTCAAAGCTATTATTCTTGCCACAATCCCTTCCACGGTATAATCTCACCCCAAAAAACCTACTTACGTCGCGTTTATAGAAGCTCTGCCACCAAAGTTTAAATATCCACTCCCTGCAAAGCCCAAGAATGTAATACCCCAAGCCTCCATCCAAAAAAGCCGAATACTGTCTCTTTGTTCGAGTCTCTAAGTGGCACCCAGCGCAATCAATGTCGCCCTATACTGTTTTGCTAGACCTTGATACCTTCCAGAAAGAAAACCTCATTCATGAGATCTAAGTTATAAAAACTGGCTTTGCTATCTATCCCATGTTTGTATCCGCTCGAGATACACTGTATAGCTGCATGGGGGAGATTGAAGCATATCTTTCGACACGATGCGAGTGCAAGGTGGAAAAACCGACAAAACACAAAGCATATCTTCTATCAGGTATTCCTCGTAAAATACCTCCACATAGTAAAGCTATAACGATGTAGTCAACGTGGTGGGCGGCAAAATTAAAAGACTCCGCTCCACACATAACAACAGCCCCTCGCGACTCACCTAGAGAGATCCTGAAACAAATTATTATGACGTCTCAAGCTCAATCACATAAAATTACACTCAATATTACCACTAACTTCTGGAACCTCAAACCGGATAAAAATATGAATTTGCAAACTTACATCCGAGAGTTCCAAAAGCGCTTTCGTATCCTAAAAGAACATTCAGTTATCAGTCCAGAAGTAAAATCTCAGATGCGTAATCTACATTTGTTTAATGTAATTAAGAAAGAGCCTGATTTGGCAGCTCGCTGCAGACAACTATCGTTTGAACTGACACTCTCCGAATGTCTATCGTGGTCTCACAGCAACAAATCTGAAAATAAAATAAATTATGACGCCAAAATCAAATGTGACTATTGTAGTAATATAGGACACTCAATAATAGAATGTAGAAAAAGGAAGAAGGCGGAAAAGGTTAAACCATCCCACGGTAAGGAGAAAAATGGTTCAATTCTATCTGTAAATAAAATGTCAGATAATATACCATATCAGTTAGATACAATAGCAGACTACCATGTCTCTGGCAATGAAACCGATTTCTCCTCCTATACTAAATACCCTCAAACCATACTTGTAGCCGGGGGAGGTCAAGTAACTGCCGCTGGTCATGGTGATCTACTTCTTTCCAGTTGTGATGGTAAAAGAGAAAAACTCTCTGATGCTATACCTATATCAGGTCAGAAGATTAGAACACTTTCTATTTCTCAACTTGTAAACCAAGGTTTTTCAATTCGATGGCCTTTAAATTTCCAAGATATAAAAATAATCCGTCCTGAAAGTTCAGCCTGTTCTCGCTTCAAACGTGAATCCGGACGACTTATCTGGAGGCCCAATACCTCAAATAACAATGATGTTTGTATGCCCAGACCTCATACTTATTCAGCGAGCCACAACTGGCACAACGTATTGGGACATCCAGGCAAAACAGCTCAAAAGATGGCTCTCGATTATGCTAGCATTAGTGGTTATAAACCTCCACATGATTGCGAAATTTGTACCAAATCTAAAATTACTGTATCAAAAGATCATGGTTCCTCACGTAGCGTATCAGAGTTCGCTGAGGCTATTCACATGGATCTAGTCAGTGGCCAAAAGTTACAGTCTTCTGTAGCAACAGTTACATCAGTCCCGAATTCCACCTGGTTCTTATTTGCAGTTGATGAATACACTTCGTGGAATGGGCATGGCCAATGTTCTCAAAGAAAACTGTGCCCACTAGAATTCGATACTTTCTTGAATGTTATAGTAAAAAGTTATGTGATATCGTGCGCGTAGCTACTCACGACCCTCTCTTAAAATGTATATATATTTATTACGTGTCGGAGCGATTTAACAGTTCGGCGATGCTATTAGACTAAGGAAAATATGGAGGGATTGAAACGTGATCTTGAGCTAAGTTTTTGGCAAGTCTTTAGTTTAAATATTTTTCCCCACTATTATCAGTTTGTATAGCCTTTACTAGACAAGCGATTTTTATCTTAGATTCATTAATTAAGTTAATGATTGTTTGCGAGGCATTTAATTTCGCTTTGAAAAGTCTTACGGCTGAATGTCATGTTGCGTCGTCAACGAAACTGATTTAATATTAAGCTTTGCCTAGAGAATGTACGGGAAACGGACCACAGAGATCAAAGTGTATATATTCTGCCCTAGCAGTTGCTTTGCTTTCTACTGATTTCGGTTTCTTGTGTGTAGATTTAGATAGTTCATAAGCTTCACGGTGAAAGTCTGTAGGGCATTCGGGTATGACATTATTTTCAATAGGTTTCTCTGTTTTTTCAGTAGAAGAGAGCGCAGAGTAACGTAATGTGTTAAATAGAATGGTCACATGATAAAGGCGACGCACGGACTTGTAACTATCTCCGTTGCCCAGCAAACATAAGTAGAAAAACATGGATATAGATATAATCAATACTATATAAGAGGTTATGGCTGCTCTTCCTACTGTTTTCAATATTCTGTCATTTATAAATATAAACATACATTATTCTTTTATTTACATAAATAAATCTATTTACAACTTTTAAAATACCTTAATAATGGGTAAATACGGTGGAGCTGTCCTCACTGGTCGCAAGAATTTTACCTTATGGCAAGGAAATCTTAAAATTGAACTGGCTGCACAAAGACTTCAGAAATTTTTCCGACCAGAAAACTGTGTGCAACCAACAAAAGACATATCCTAAGAGGCTGATCTAGATTCTGCGTTAGAAGAATGGGAGTACCAGCATGCCCAAGCATTCAAAATGATTCTTCAAAGCGTCGACAATACTAATAAAATGGCGATTCAAAGTTGTACTCAAGCGTCTGATGCTTACGAAACTCTTAATAATCGATATGGAATAAAGACACCGCGCTGCTCTCGCAACTGTTAAATCAATTTCCACAGTCCAATCGATGAAACATAGCAGTGTCACGGAGAAATATGATATGATTATAAATGTTACTTCCCAAATTGATGAACAGTAGTCAGATGCAAAAATACTAGATATTGTACAAGCTGTGTTACTTATGCGAAGCCTTACCCGAGTATGATACTACAATCGAAATATTAATAAGCAAAGATAAATTTCCCACTGTTAATGAGGTATTTCAGGCTGTTAAAAGTACAGAAACGAAGCTTGATGAGCCGATAGTTGAAATTGAAATTGCAAATTCCACAAATACTCCTGCATTTCAAAAGTCTTGTTGGGTATGTCGCGGTAATTATGTCAAACCGCAATGCCCTAAATGGCTTAGTACAAAAGAAAGAAATCGGTTCAAACAATCAGGTCTTCCATGGCATAAGTGGCAATTACAACAAAATAATAAAAAGGAATTAGTAAATTCTACGATGGTAACAAATAGGGGATTTGAAGAAAAGTTGTAAATTTCTCTGACAGCGAATCTGAAAGTGAAGGATCTGCCTACCTTTGTGCTGCCAGCTCTAAAACTTCACATCGAGTCTGGGGTCTTGATACCATGTGCTCATGTCATTTAACCCCAAACAAACACGCGTTTATAAGTGATATTGAACCTACCCTTGTACCAATTGGAGTTGCAAATGGAACCACTATCTATTCCAAAGGTAAAGGTAATGCCCGTATATATTGGAATGATAAATCACCGTCAAGACTCCGTTCTACAATTCTACGTGATGTATTATACGCTTCAGAAGCGTCAATTAGTCTTTTATCATTAGTTGTTCTTGCAGATAAAGGTCTCACATGGAGTTTTAATAAATCTTAAATGCTTATTTATTCAAAAGATGCTAAATTGCTATTCCGAGGAACAAGATCTGATAGAGTATGGATCATAGCCCAACAATTAGAAATCGGAAACAGTGTTTTCAATAGAGCAGAACTAATCCATGAAAGGCTTTGACACCCCGGAAGCCATATTACCACAAGAACAGCCAGAGCAGTAAATGGTTTTTCACCAAATGAAAACCTAAATTTTAGTTTTGCCGTTCATGTAAAGAAGCCAAAATGACAAGAATTGTAAATCGAACACCTATAAGAAAAGTTTTTTCAGCTCTAGAGCGAGTACACATGGATATATGTGGGCCGTTTCGAACAAAATCATGGCATGGAAATAAATACATGCTAACAACAACTGATCAATGTACAAAATTTAAATGTACTATTTTCAAAAGCTCAAAAAAAAATTTGACTTCATGTGTAGAAAAATGGTGTGATAAAGCGGATAAAGCGGAAAATGATCGTTAAATCTATGGAAACAATGAAAAATTCCTCAATAAGGATATTAAAAGTTGGGCAACTAAAAAAAAACATAGAACTTGAACCAACAGTTGGCTATCGACCAGAAGCGAATGGAATTGCAGAAAGAGCTAATCGTACAATAATGGAAAAAGCTAATAGTATGCGATTTCGATCAAATCTCTTAGCACAATTTTGGGAATTCTCTTTTCGCACAGCAGTTTATCTCATTAATAGACAATCAATAGGGGGAAAGATCAAACTCCTTGGGAAATTTGGTACGAAAAAATCCCTGAAATTTATCTCTACAAAATCTGGGGATGCACTGCCTATGTGCATATACCTAGGGAACAGAGAGGAAAGTTAGATAAAAGATGCTGGGAAGGTATATTTTTGGGTTATGGCGCAAAAATCACTAAAATATACCATATCTGGCATCCAGTAAACAAAATTCTATACGAAATCCAATCTGTTGAGTTTGATAAAAAATGTTTTTTATCTGAAGATATTAACCCTGCTTTATCTAAAGATAATCATTTAGTAAAAAATGATTTTAGTGAAGATTCTGATGATAGTAATGATGATGGCGAAAATAACGAAAAGGGGGCATTGCCAAATTTAAAGATATGACTATTAATATTTCAAATAATGACTTAAATATTAACGGTAATGATGAAAACATTAATTTTAATCTTGAAAATTCACAGGAAAACAATCATCGAATCAAACATTAAACAATCAATCGCAAACACAGACTGAAGATCTAACAAATATATACAATAATAAATTTTGACGGAACAAAACTCAAGGTAAAGTAAAACATGCTGATTATATGAAAAGTTTAGAAGAGCAAGCAATTGCTCGAGGTGATAGAAGAACTGGTAGAATCAGAAAACCATCTGCAAAAGCTGCGGAAATGCAAAATTTAAAACAGCAAGCAAATAGTGCTGCCTAACTTTCCTTTTCAGCGGCTCGTGATGAAAATATTAGAGTCTCTACTTCTTATGAAGCTGCACTCTTGACAACTGAAGCGAAATATTGGAATGAAGCAGATGATTCAGAAATAACATCGCTTATCGAAAATGGAACCTTTTCAGGCCCACTAGATATTATACCAGAAGGCAAAAGTGCAGTAACAGTAAAAATTGTTATGGCCCTGAAAAGAGGGGAGGATAATGAGATCATGAGGTATAAATCTAGACTAGTTGCTAAGGGATTTACCCAAAAGTATGGATTCGACTTCGAGGAAACTTTTGCGCCAACAATCCTACTTGATGCATTGAGAATACTATTGCAGCTAAAGAAAGATGGGAAATATTTCAAATGGACGTCGTAACTGCATGTCTAACAGGGAACTTAGATGACAAAGTTTATCTTAAAATGCCTGGACATATGATACTAAGATTTGGACGATATGTTCAAGTTATCAAAAGTTTATACGAACTCAAACAGGCCGTACGTGTATGGTACCTGCTCTTCGCTAAATTCTTAAGTTCAGTTGGCTTTGTTTATTTCCCAACAGACCAAACGATATTTATAAATAATGCGACGAGAGTTGTCACAGGGTTTCATGTGGATGATTTTCTAATCACTGACCTAATATTCAGGAGATAAAGAAACTACATAACAATATACACACAATTATTCACTTATCATCTTAACATAACCATCACTGACCAAATTTAACCCTTTCCTTCTGACAGGTTATGAGACCGGTTGAATTACTATTAAAATCATCAAATAGCAATATGGCTGAATCAAAAGTAACCACAAGTTTTAAGTCAAAGTACGGGCCTATCGCAATCCTAACGGCTTCGACTTTCAACGATTGGTTTGTAGACTGTAGTAGTGTTTTGACTATCATTGGAATGAGTGATTTCCTGAATGGAACGGGAACTCGCCCACAGCAAAATGGAAATCAAAGAAGATTATGGGACGAAAAGGTTAGAGAAGGCATCGCCATTATAAATACGTCATGAAGCCGAATTTACAAAGAAGATTGTATCCAATTCGCCAAAGAATTAGATATCAAAGGGTTGCGGGATAAACTTATATCCGCTAGTCCCAACAACAATTCCCAATTTTTCAGCTCCCTGAAAAGAAAATTCTACTTAACACAGTTTAACCCAGAAATGGAGAAAATCCAAGATGTTTTAAATCGCTTAAATAACATTAGGGTCCAACTGTCATATACTAATGAGGGGCTGACAGAGGGAGACATCTTAACGCAACTGATTCATTTCCTTCCACAGGATGATCAAATATGGAGGGCACAAGGTATCCATATCCTTACAAATAAACTGAATCTCCAAGAGGCAAATCTGCACCTTAGATTCTGTGAGACTGACATTTTAAAATTAGTAATAGGTCATGCAAATCATGCTTACGGTAATGATGGAGGGAATAGGTCCAGACGAGGTAAGTGCGGAAAATGAAGAAGCAATCGGGGAACGGGGCCATACAAACGTGTCAAGGAAAATGAATCTTCAAAGAGAGAAATAATTGAAAAAGAGAAAGATCTTTCAGGGGTCACAGAGGGCCCAATATAGATGCAAATCAGTGCAGAATTTGTTTGAGACATGGCCACCACATGCAAAATTGTAATGCTTTTCTTAGGCATCAAAGACAAGCATTTTCTGGACAAAATTCAGATGGAAAAAGTGGTTTTGGGGATCGTTCGGAAAGTTATGTAGTTAAAAACAATGATGGCCAAAATGAAAACGATTGGCCTTATTCCGGAGCTGCACCATATGTAACAAGTCAAGCTCTTTTGTCCACATCAAAAATGGAAACGATAATTGATTCGGGGACAGTAGAACATTTCAGCGGATTAAAAGAAGACTTCATTCACTTTAAGCGTTGGAGAGTTCCCCGTTCTGTGACAGTAGCAAATGGAAAAGACGTTCTATGTGATGGAGTCGGAACAGTCTGTATAAATACCGGATTTCAAACCCTCACGTAAAGTAACGTATGGTATGTGCCGGAGTTTAATAAGGTGCGCCTAATATCTGTGTTTCGTCTAAACAAGTCTGGATTTGAAGTTCGATTTATCAAACACGAGTGCCAACTATGGAAAGAAGAAGTAAACTCGATGTCATTTATGGCTGTAAACGGACTATATAAAGTTCTGGATGCAAGAGCATCCTCGAAACCTCAAGCTTTCCATGGATCGTCTGTAAGTCTAGAAAACCTACAATACAGTCCTGAGAGATCAGAGGTTATCGACGTCCAAACCCAGAGCCCAGAGGATAATAAATTAGCTTACCAGGGTAGAAGAGTTATTCCCAATGATTCTTCTGTGTGGAATCTTCACCATTGTCGACTTGGGTACTTTAACTTTGCAAGCATAAAGAAGATGGTCGATTTAGGATTAATTGGAGGAACTATAACTCACCAAAAACAACCATCCTAGTAAGGAGAAAAGTACTGTGAATCCTGCTTAGCTGGTAGAATGAAAGAATATTATAACAAGAGAACAGACAATCGACAACACATCAAAGCAAGACGTTTACATTCGGATATTTTAGGAA
>PEDP01001295.1:0-12325 GCA_002918395.1 Erysiphe pulchra
GCCATTTCGAAAAGCTCCTGGATCATGCCAATACTTTGCTCCAATGTATCCTCTCGTATCTGTCGGCACTCCACCGCAATTAATTACAGTTCCAAGAATGATGAAACCGATAATAGCCACTACTTTAATCATGCCAAGCACAAACTCAACTTCTCCATAGCCCTTGACACCAAAAAAATTGATGGCGCATATCGAAAATAAGAAAATAGCAATCCAAACTCCCACGTTGATTGATGGAGTCCCTGTCTCATTTGGGTCCGTCCAATAAGCAATAGTAATCCCAGCTGTGGTAAGTTCAAAGGGAAGAACGATTAACCAACTCAACGCGTAGTTCCAACCCATAGCAAAGCCCCAGCCTGGGTCAATAAACCGAGTGGAATAGTTATAAAATGAGCCAGCAACAGGATACATACCTAAAGCGCATTAGTATTTCTATCTTACATCAATGAAATCAAAAAATCCTGTGGCAAGAACCACTAACTCACATGCCAACTCTCCGAGTGCGCTCACAGTGAGCAGCAGCATGAACCCAATAATGATGAAATCGACTATTAAGGTACCAGGACCACCTGAAGACAGTGCTGAGCCAGATCCGACAAAAAGCCCAGCACCTATAGATCCTCCGATTGCAATCATCTGCATATGCCGATTCTTGAGCTTTCGTTTCAGGCCGGGTGCAGATGTCTCGACATCTTGCCCGAGGGCAATTTCGGTTGATACCTTAGCATCTATGAGTGATTTCTCACTCACTTTTTCCGACGGTACCGTCATAACGTCATGAGACAATCAAAATTAAAGAGTGAGAGAAAGTGAGTGTAATGGGATTATTGCTGCCTGATTGTGCGGTGCTGTGACGAGATTTAGTACTCAAACTAAAAACTTCAGGATGAGCTTGGACATTTAGGCTGATTAAGTAGCATCTATGGCAACCTCAGCTTTTGTCGATTGTGGCGTGAGCAGATAGACTTTCCATTTGCGCCTACCTATGACGGTCAAAGTCCCATTATCCCTGACCACTACAGGGAACACCCCCAGTAAAAAAAGTATATTTTGTGCCTGTCAGGAATCATCTTGCCTGCAGCTTGATTAGTACCTTTCATCCAAATAACATCCACGTTCCGGCTATCCCCGACAGCTTCTAGCATGCATTGCCCAGAGCCCCTGCACATGTGGGCTGACGCGGTCTCGTGACTTTCCTGTTGGTCGCCGATGCAGCTTATCCTAATTGAGATGATTGTGATTTCTAACTATTCAAGTGCTGACCATAACCGCGGAATTTTTTTATATTTTTTTGTTAATATGGAGTCTTAGAATCAAGGACAAGAGATCCTGAATACGTGATTTAGATTAATTCGACACTAACCACTCAAATAGCATTTGCAAATAAATACAACTACGGCAAATGAAGTTGCTTCCGGTGCTTTCTCTTCCGTGAATATGCGATCCACCATAGGCAAACCTCTCAAAAGACCTTTGGTTGTTTAAGAAGTGTATCTCCATCAACGTATACATCTCACTCCCCAAGGTAGGGTCTGCTGGATCTGGCTCAAGTGTTGTAGGTGCCAAGACTCTATTCAGAAGAATAGCCTGGATGGCATACCACTACACCCATCCGACCCGCCACATATTCTCGATTTGCTCTTCTGGCTCGTCGTCGAGGCGAATTAAAATACCCAGTTGTTGATTTTCTAGCAGTCGCCATTTCTTCAGTGACTTCACGATGTCCTGTGTAAATGTTTATTGCTGCTACCATCAGACTTGATGATTCCTAAGGTGATCTATCTCTTCATATTGAAACCCGAAATCTACATTCTTTCCCAATCACTGATCAGTGACGGTTTCTTACTCGCAACGTTATTTCAAAAATCCATAATTCCTCCTAATATTGATAGCGTCGCTCAATCCATTTCCATAACTAGAGCTCGCGCTTTGGTTCTGATTCTTGTAGATCAGTAAATGTCCCCCCACCTATTGAACATTTCTTCTTCCTAGTCTCGGACTTAATTAATGTTCTCCACTTCGGATTAAATGTTCCTCGCAGCCGCATTGCATATCAAGCCGGGAAAAACGGTGACTTTACAGGGACTAAGTAAGTAGAAAGGTAATAGCATCGAAATAATTGGGACTTTAGATCTAGCTATACCCCTGTCTTCTTTTTGTCTTTCCATATCCCAGCCAATCAGTCAGCTCTCACTTTTACCCCAGTTGCCAGTCACCTGCAGCTGGCCCTCACTTGATAAATCCGACCGTTAGCCACGTGCTACTCAGGCAACAAACACAGTTACAGATCAAGATGTCCATAGTCTCCGTCTCTCTATGCTCGCTACTCGATTTCGATAGCAACTTCTAAGAACTATGAATAATACTCACACGTGACTTTTACTAGAATGTCTAATACTTTGTACACAGGTAAATAAAGCCTTGTTGGGAATCCACTACACTGTAACAATTCACTTACCATTTACCTTAATTTTGAATTACAAATCATTAACCGTCTACAGCTTCTCGCTCACTTTATTCTACAACTGCCTACCATACCTCAATCGAGGAGGGGTTACATGCTATGTCTGCCCTTGGATTATAAACCATAATTTATCCGGTTTCATGTGATGGGAATTCACAAAACTACGCGCACGCACGCTTGCAATTGTCTACTTGGATATATTATCCTCACGAATTGTCGATTCTTTTCCTGAGATATATACTTATTTTGGATCGAAGATAAGTGAACAAGTATTTGTTTTCCATCCTATCACAGGAGGTAACAAAAATAGAGAAAGGAACTGGATTTACGACAATGTGAGGGGAAATATACTAATACTACTAATGAATTTAGTGATAGCGCCAACGCGTGGTACTCGAGGATCTTATTTTTGGCTGCACTTTCTTCGTTGAGAAGAGAAGACGTATTTATCTGAAACTTTTGTCACCAAAAAAAAAAGACCGAGAACTGTAAATGTCGTATTATCTTTTTGCCACCATGACTTATAGCTTGGCTTTCTACATATGTAGAAAGATCATAGTTAAAAATATATCCTCTTAAATGGCTTAATTGATAATTGACATCTTGCGTTATGAATTTTATTGAATGCTTCCTTCGCCATCCAAAATCGACGAAATCCGATTGGTTGTCTACGATCCTGGACTTCTCACATACTACCAGAGCTTCACGACGAGTGAATGCACAGAGGTAAAAACAACAGCAATCGATTCTCCTCCTAATTGTGGTGTAGACTTGACAGAAAAGCTTGAAATCGACATAATGCTGAAGTTGTTGTGGCTTGCGCTGATAGTTGATCCATTTAACAACCTAATTTCGAAGAATCACGATATGTTAAAAACTACAGATTCACGGTTGAAGTAGATGTGTAGTAGTTACGAAAGAAGCCGGATAAGAGAACAAACGTGCAAGCCAGCATAATGCTTGAGAGGAAATAGTGCTATATTGGCTTTAACGAAGCAAGCTCATAACGAGTGTTTTTCTCATTCTCCCAACACCATCAATCAATTAACGTCGATACAATCAAGAAGATTTCATCGAGTAGTATAATGGCAAATTAACTTATGTAAAGCCCAAAGCTCGTGATGCCACGTTAATTGCAGATGTAGTTGTAATACCAATAGGCTTAAACAAGTTTTCCTCCTTGTTTTTATTTGCCGTTTAATCTGTAGTTATAGAAATAAGTGAATATGGGGAATAGACTCTAGTAGCTCCTCGGACATCGAGGAGTTTAGGGATGTGGTGTTAAGTCGGTGATGTGAGATGTAGAGAAGCGCTATTATAATAAGTTGTGACCGAAGAAAAGTTCAGCGTGAAGGGTATGATAGAGTGATCGATTGAGAGTCACGACAGTAAGCCTATTTTTAAGGCCTCACATGCGGTCCCGATACATCAAGTGTGAAGGCTTGCTGTCGTGACTCTTGGTCGCTCCAACCTGTTTTTGTTGAGTAATTGAGAAACCAATAGTGGCAAATGAATATAGTCGGTTAATCTATACTAAATTAGTGCCAGATCAACCTAGCCAATGATCAAAAAGTTGCGGAAAAACACCATATTTACTATCTACGAATATTTTTTCGAAAAAAACACACTGTTTTACACGTCTCTATACAAGAATATTGAAATTTTGATAAATTTATTCAGAATTACGATGGTGGTGGTTGAAAAAAGTAATCAAAAAGCACAAATTTAGATGGGGGAAGCTTGGACCATCTGTTCTTTGCATTTATATTTGTGGGGTAGTCATACTCGCTTAGTCGATTGCCTGATATCTATCTATTCGTACCAACAATTAATCATGCCAGTTGACGAGTAAAGACTGCATCAACTATGGTCCAACTATTTGTCTAAATAGCTAAGCCATAAGACGTTGTGATGGCGAGTTATTATTAATTATTCAAAGATTGCTGCTGCTACTGCTGTAACAGGCTAGCTTCAAACAGCTTCCACGTCAGGTGGTAAGATGCGAAGCGAGCAGCTGGCTGTGTGAAACCAGCCGGTAGAATGTCTCGGCGGGCGTTGGTCTGTAAATAAATTGGAAACGTGGATCTATGTAACATATCATTCATTATTATTAGTGCTTATAATCAGCCAGAAACTTTATACCGTCCGCAGCCGTATCATGATAATAAATTGTCCTTGGGTCGGATGGCAGTGTGGTATACCGTTTGGGTCCTTCTCCTACAGGATAGTTGGTGCAAGGCTTGATTAGCTAATCTAGGGCTTATACTTGGTTGTTTCTGGATGAAGGGTGACCAATTGTGAAGGAAAAGCGATTATACTTCGTAGTAGCATCTACATATATGAAATCTGAGGCATGACTGTACCTCATGAAAGAGTTGAATCATCTAGTGCGTAAATATATTCATACATACTGTCTGTCTGTCTGTCTTTGTGTCATTGTCTCAAGGGCTGCAAACAAATTAACTGATTTGAAAAAAGAAAAAAATAACCGAATAACCGAGTGCATACACAAATTACAACAAGCAGAACATCCCAGGTCACGTGAATCTTATTCTCTTATTTCTCACTGCAATACGATACGATACACTTACGTAAGATTTTGAAATATGGAACTCCAAAATGGCACTAACACGTCGCGAGCTCTCACTCTCAACGCGCCTTAATCACAACACCACCACCCACAACCTTGAGGTTCCAAGGTACCAGATTGTTAAATATAATGAATAAATTTAACGTTGTTTAACGATGTGTCTCGTGTTCAGTTGCTTAAACAAATAACTTGTATATCGTAGAAACTGTAAGACTGCTCGTTATCTCCTATCTAAACGGGTACCGAACACATACTTTTACATACATTTTGTTATTCCTTAGGTAACGCTGGATGTACTAGTTACATAGTAAGATAGATAATTCTACATAAAGTATGCAAGTACTGTATCCCTGCATTATGTTATTTTAGCGTGGTCTTATTATTATATTATAGGGTTCGAATATTTGGGATAAAGATTTATTTTTTTATTCATTTAATGTGTATGCAGCCTTAAGCCTTAAGACTATGACACAATGACAGTGTTTACTTACATGTTATATGACTCAACTTTTCTTAAGGTACACTTTGCTACCACGAAGTGCCATCGCTTTTCCTTCACAGTTGGTCACTCTTATCCGTTAACATCCATCCAAGAAAATCTCAAATCCTGGATTATCCCACCATCCTGTAATTATCCACTGCGCGAAATGTGGTTGAATCCGAACCAACTATCTCGTGTGTCAGGTGGGGTAAGTTGCCCAGACTCTATTTGGGAGAGGGGTCTGGACGGTATACCACTCCACCATCCGACCCAGCCTCAAAGAAGCTGTGGCATCTGCAATAGTGACTGTCTGTAAGTCATAAAGCCTGTGCATGTCCTCTGCGCGATGATACTACATTATCTATTGTCCAATAGATTTTTTGAACTTCAATGACGTTGCATACTGTGGCTGTGCATCGTTGGAGAAAATATCGTTTAACGCCGATACTTGCTTTTTTTTAAAAAAAGACAATCATTTAACTTATATGCAGCTTTGAGGCAATGACACACAATGACAGTGTTTATTTACACATTAGATAATTCAACTTTTTCATTAAGGAGGCCTAGATTTCTTGCAAACATGCAGAATCGAAAAATTGCAAGAAAAAATTAAGAGTTATCCGCAAAGCTGAATAATCAATAAACCTACTAAAAACATCAAAATTTTATCTCGATCGACTTTTGAGGCCTAACATCACAGTCAATGAGTATGTATTTATTTTTCAAAATTGAAGAGAATTTTTTTTTCAGCGAAAAAAAGTTTATCTGGGGAATCATGACGGGACATATAAAATAGAGTGTTTTCTAAATTTTTATCAACAAGTCTAGAGGCTTTTAAATAACATTTCTCAATTACATCCTGGAAAAATTCATATTGCGATATTAAACTAAGTGCAATAATTGTCTTCATTTCTAGCAATTTAGTTGACCAAATATTGAAGATGATAAAACGATAAAATCCCCAAGATGATGATGATGATTCTATTTAACGTCTTTGTGAAGGACACCTGATATGTGATCTTCCATCCCATATGGGACATAAGACACTAGGGCCGAATCCCAAGATCTAATGGACTAATCTAAGTCTATACGTCTATATACTTTTATACCACGTTATATGAAACTGTGGAAATATAATAAATTGTGAGCAAAGCCCCATACATGTCATTTTTTAAATTAAATAAAATAAAAACATTGTTAAAGAGATAAAGACCAGCCGAGTCCCACAACTGTTGAACAGTGATCTGAAAAATCTTTTCTTCCCTTGATTCTCTCCTGTATTTATCATTAAATGTGAGGATTGTATTTTGAGGGAAACCCATCAGCGAGTGCATATCTGCTCGAAAAAATCAGTTTTATCTAACCAATTAGTCAGAACGATGGCTCCCTCTGGTGTCCCGAGTAATCTAGGTACTAATAGGTTGATAGGCCCGACTGGCCGAAGCCCACGTCGGCGTAAAATTTAAAGGCCTCAAGGAGATATAAGTCTTGACATTTTGATGTGGTTTCTGCTGATTAATCCTCATGTGGATCGCTTAAATTAAAATCTTAGTAAGCCCTCCTTTTTTTTAATAAGTGTCCCTATAAGGGTGTTAGGTACCAGATACTATTATATAGGATGAGTACTATAATCGCATATAGTTAAATCTTTGGACTGGATGTAACTAACTTGTTACCTACTTTTACCATCTACTTCTTTCTACGTACTTTAAATACAACTGCTTAGCGCAGAACCTAACTTCTAAACACACCCTTTTTCTAATTAAATGCACACCGACTGTGCTTGCATAGGTAGCCCACGTACAAAATGAATTGTGTATTATTTCTTACAAGGGTTTTGGGAACTTGGAACTTTAACTATCCCCTTTTTCAAATCTGAGCTGTCCTCAGCTCTGCATAAGGTAAACCTTAAGGCTCGCTATATATAAACTGATGATTTAAGGTTCTTGCGGTTCTGATTTAGCATGTTACGTCTCCCGTGCCATAAGCTTTGAACAGGATGCCCATCCCGGACGTAAGCTGGAAACAAGTTAGTGCCATTATAGCGATTTAATAATTTATAACCTCTGACGAGGTTAGTGAATAGGTATTGTTAGGATGGCATGTAAATTGGGGGTCGAAACGATTCAGCTGTTCAAGTTGCGATTCAGTATCTAGTTGATTTTCATCCCTTTCCTCTTTTTCAAAAGGGAATGCATTAGTCGTTTCTATGGCGGTCTTGAAAGATAGTCTGCCAATACGTTTGCTTTACCTTTGCTATAGAGAATTCTGATGCCATAATGTTCAATTGTGTCAAGAAATCTAACTATTCAAGCTGGTTGCTCGGAATTCGTCTGAATTATTTTTAAGGATTGATGATCTGTAATGACTGTTACGTCACCACCCTCAATTTAATAGCAGCAATGTTGTAAGGAAAGTAAAATGCACAGCAGTTCTCGCTCTTGTGCAGAATAAAGTAGTTGGGTTTCATTTAGTTTTTTGGAGAAGTATGCAATAGGATGTAAAATTGAGCGTTGCTTATCTATATGATGAAGGTGTGATTGTAAGAGGACGGCACCAAGAAATTTTTGTGATGCGTCTATTTGAAAGACTCCAATCAAACTTTTTAACTAAAAGGAGTGATTGTTAGGACATTTTTTATTGTGTGCCAAGAGTTAATAGACTCAGCACTTAATTTGACATATTTATTTTTTGGACCAGAAAGCTAATAAAGATTTTTAATTAAACTTCTTAAATATCCTGCAGCACCTATAAATCTTCGTATTTCAGAAGATGTTGATGGTATTGGTCTATCACGAATAGCGGCGACCTTTTCAGGATCGGTGACTAAGCTATCTGCGGAAATTACGAATCCAAGAAACACTCCTGATGTCACAAATAGGCGACATTTCGATGTGTTAAGTAAGAGGCCATAGGAGACAAAACGTTTCAAAATAGTCATTAATCGAGAATGAAGCACTTCTACTGTGTCATCGAGTAAGCCTGCAACAAAAGAACGATAGGGGATAAGAACTTCTTCCATGAAATTTTGAGAGGTGGCAGGCGCGTTGCAAAGACCGAACGGCATGACTAACCATTCAAAAATTCCATAAGGAGTAACAAAAGCAGTTTTTTCATGATCATTTTTATGCATTCCAATATGCCAGAATCCATTTTCTAAGTCCAAGAAAGCATAAAGTTTGTAACCAGTTGCGTGTTGGATTTCATCATAGGTATTGGGTAGAGGATGGGCATGTTTTTTAGTAATCTTATTAAGTTCCCTATAGTCAACACAAACACGCCAGACTGTAAATTTAGATTGGCTATTGGCTTTTTTTGGTATCAGGACTAAGGGAGCTGCCCAAGGTCCAATTCGCCATTTTGCAGCCTGACTTGCTACTTGTACAATTAGTTCAACAATTTCATGGGTATTACTTTTTATTAGTTGGGGCGAAAATATGGTTCAGAAACATGGGAGGTGAGTTATTAAAGTTTCTTTTAAGAGATCTCTTGTTGTGTCGGATTGCCTATATATTCCCGAAAGATTGTAAAATGTGTCCCTTAAGCGCCAAGCAAATGTGTGGACTGATTCGGTATCTTTGGGTGTCAAAAGAGAAAACGTGGTAAATGGACTATGAAGCGCATTCAATCGTTGCATAGTAGTAAATATTCCTTCAAGGAATAGAATCCAAGAAAGTCATTTTTCCAGCGGACCAAATTCGAAGACTACTAAAATCCCTAGACATTTCTGTGGCAACGCGATGAGCCCATATATAGTAGGGTATTAGGGCAATTTGTAGAGCGTTTTGAATGTTTGACAGCTTTTTAAAAACGTCTGCATTTGCAACCATCAAACGCCATTCAGGCTTTAATATGACTTTACTTTTTACGCTTGTAAAGGCGTCATCCTGGACATCTTGTGGAAACATAGCCTCTGGCCAAGCTTTCTTCACGAATTTGTCTCCTGGACTGGGATTTCTATTATCTTCTTTATCCACAAATTTTGGTCTCCCTCTAATCTCTTTGAACATTATCCAATTTTGAGGAAGCTTTGCGATAGCTGTCAGTATTGGACCTTGTCTACGTTTGACAGGATTCTGTGGCTGTGAATTTCCTACGCTGTTACTATTTTTTTGCCACTAAGTTTTTGGAGCAAAAAGCTGTCCAGAAGATCCTTCCATCTTAGATTGCAGGGTAAGTTGAGGAAGAAATAAGTTTGAGGGTTTTTTTTACGGATGGTTAAAACTGTTACGGCTTGTAAGCCGATTGGTTTCCTGTAGCCTGCGATATCCAACGCAGGCCCTAGACCAGGATAGATATAAATACACTAAGAACTTTCCAAAAGTTCTTAGAAAATTCTACATGGCGACTATGCCGAAAAAACACAGAAGTCATTAGAGTTTTCTGGTATATTGTTAGTCGGCCTCAAGAGAACGTAGGGGGACAACATTTTAGTCAATAGACAAATACATATAGATAGTAATTTACTTTTCGTAAATAATAACTTCATAGTTGAAAACAGAATACCACCTCATACCTAAATTGCTCATGCTTTATCTATCAGATGCGGTGTAAATTCATCTATAGTTTTTCTGTTTCCAGTTTAGATTTAAGGTCTGAGATAACAGCCATAATATCTCTGAATTGCTGTTCATTTTGCTTCTCGGCCTTCTCCAATCATTTTTCGATTATTTCAAAACGCTTATTAGTCTTCTTCTCGGCTTCCTCAATTTGCGTCTCAAATTCTTCCTGCGTAGAAACCACCTAATTTACAATACTTTCGAGCTCGAGGTTATTCTTTCCAACCATTTTAGTAACTTGAAGTTAGTTGTTTTATTTTTTCCAGAGTTTTTCTCTTCAAAAATAAATATTCTTGAGGGTGTTAGATACCAGATAGTGAAATATAGGATAAGTATAGGTAAATTAGCTACAACGTATCCTTAGATTCCTACTATAATCGCATATAGTTAAATCTTTGGACTGTATGTAGCTTGTTTGCTCCTTTTATCATATACTTCTACGTACTATAAATACAACTGCTTAGCGCAAAACCTAACTTCTAAACATACCCCTTATCTAACTAAATGCACATCCACTGTTTATAAAGGGAGCCCATGTATACAGATTGACTAATTGTGCACCATAAAATGAATTGTGTTTTATGACTTGCAAGGGTTTTGGGAACTTGGAACTTCACTAATGGAGTCTAAGACTATCAAGCACAAGAGATCCTGAATACGTGATTTAGATTTATTGGACACTCAGACTCAAACAGCATTTGCGAATACCACTACGAGAAATGAAGTTACCTCCTATACTTTCTCTTCTGTGAATATCCACCAAAGGGAAAACTCTCAAAGAACCTCTGGTTGTTCAAGTGTACCTCTATCAACGTATACATCTCAGTCCCCAGTGATATTCCGCTTCAAGTAGGGTAGCTGTCAAGGCTACTCAGACCCTACTTATAAGAACAGACGCATGGCATACCGCTACATTATCCGACCCTCTGATCCTCCTTATTAGGCATATCGATGCCTCAGACTCCATTTGTAGGTGCTACTACGAAGTACAATTGCTTTTCCTTCACCATTGGTCACTCATTCGTAAACATCCACCCAATGAAATTTTGGATTTTAGATTTTCCATTTCCGTCAAGCTTTCACTATTCTTAAAATAATGGCTGAGTTTTTCCCACTGGGTTTTCTCCTTAGCTTTTCCCTCAGTCTGTGTGTGTGGACTTTGGGGTCATAGTGAATACGTTCCTACCCATTCGACCTAATGTAATTAGCATCTGGATGGTGCATTGGGAGAAATTAGGCACCGGGTGGGCATTGCTGTAGTTTGGAAGACCATGTATTCTAGATGTCTTCCATACGTGTGTGTCATGCACAATGTAGGCTGCCTAGAGCTGACACGATAAAGATATAGGCTAAACTAAACTATTCTTAAAATATACACCGCGCGGAATGTAGCTGCGACTCTTAGATTCGAATCAACCATCTCCTGTCTCGAATAGGGTAGGTGCCTAAACTCTATTTGTCAGAAGGACCCGGACGTTGGTTGTACCACACCTCCATCTGACCAAAAAGGCTGAAATTTATCACATACCAAGTAGAAATTGTTGTAGCTATACTGTCTCATAACACGGTAATAAAAATAATTAAGAATACTCGTCTGCAGTAAATTAGTCCTTTACAAGTAACACTACGTACGTACCATAGCGAGCGTTACAACGTTACAAAATATTGTACCATTGTAGAGCCGTAAGACGAAACCAGTTTTTTTCGCTTTGGTACTCAAGCTCCGAGCTAGGGATCTACAGTAGGTTTTGAGTCCAGGGCAATTCCACCCTGCTCACTCAATACCATTCAAGAATTAGAATTATCATGACCAACGAAAAGAGCAAAGTGATTCTTGGAACTGGTGTACCGTTCAACGAAAGGCGGTCGAGCCTCCAAGTAAAACTTGCCCGACAAAATAAACCAGGGCGCGTCTTTCATAATTTTTCTGATATTAGCGTATTAGAGCGAGTCAACAGTTGATTCATAGCCTTATGTAATCGATTAGTCATCCTTTGGAACCGGTTACTTATCGAATTCTATGTGCAACAATAGCTTAGCAGAAGATTAGACAAACTCTCGAGCATTGTATCAGACTAATCAATAAATTTATTGTTTTGCGACAAGCTAAGAAACGTGATCAACCGGTTTGCAAGTTTTCTATCCTTAAATTGATATCTATTGCATACTGCTCATTGATAAATCTCATTATGAATGTCTCGCAAGAATACCGACTACTACTTGTGCACAGC
>PEDP01001296.1:0-12285 GCA_002918395.1 Erysiphe pulchra
GGGCTGAGCCATTCGAGATTGGGCACCTCTTTTCCTTGCTTGTACCATCTCCAGTTGTTGTGCAACCTGATTTACAATTCTCACAAATTCGTCAAAATTGTCATCAAGGATAAGGTGGTTTCCTGCCATGGTTATTATTAGCTCATCACTCAATGCAGATTGAAGCATTGAAATTTTATTTCTGTCGTCCCAAAAATCACCCCGGGCTTCCGTTAACTTGTTACACCAGGCAGCAAAGAAGTCCGGCCAATGCTGATTCTCTCTCATTTTTATTGCACGAAGCTCTGTGTTAGCACGTGCTACTCGTAAGGGGTCTAAATTCAAACGATCCAAGGATTCCAAAAAAATCTTCTGGGTTTCGAGTACCGTTTACTCCTCCCACTTCGTAAAAGGGACCTGCCCTTTTCATTGCCGTACCCTTTAAAGCTCCGTATATCATTAAAAACGCTCGCGAATTATCGTAGCCAAAAACATTCCAGTCCATCCGGAAAACATCAAGAACATCCGTCTTTCAAGATGGATATGTCGTGCGATCGCCATGATACTCGGGTAACTTAGTTGGCTTTAATCCTTTTCCATACTCAGGTGGGGGATCTTTTTCTACAGTAACACTATTAGGGCTTTTGGATTGTTTTGTAGATAGTTGTCGAAATTGCTCTTCCAGTCGATCAAACTCCTCCCTAGTTACTGGCATGGTCATATTTGCTGAAGTTTTACTTTCTTCGAACTCAAAGTTTCCTAGCTGATCTAAGAGATCTTCAATTGTCATGTACTGTCCCTTTTTTTAACGCAAAGCAGTCAGGAGTCACTTTTTGATCCAGATTGTAGCAGAATGTGAATAACGATCATTGGCTCCTCTTTCAGCTACATAGTGAAGAAATGCATGGAAACAACACTGAGAATATTAAAATTGGAGAATATTCACTCGCATTGGTATGTTAGCAAGTCAATGCTAGAAGCTCTTTGTCTTGTTCTCGATCTTTTATTACGAGTTTGATACCCTGAAATCATTAGACTTAGTAGTAGACCTACTAGCACCACCATAGAACCACCTCTTCGAACTCATCTATCATCGGCTCAACGCAAGAGGGAAACAAGTGTCAGGAGGAATAGCGACTTCATTGGTGACGTTGGAGTACTCTATTACAGCTATTGAAACACTGATTTGAAGAGAAATGGTACGAGATTAGTATAATCTCTTTCACCCGGAGAACAAGTTTGTTTTTCTGCATAACCTAGCTTCAGATAGCTTCTAAGCCTAAAAATAGCACCTGTGTGAAATCTGTAGAATGTCTTTGTGGACGAAGGTCTGTAAATTGGCGGCGTTTATCTGTACTTGAATGTACATAATTCCATACCATAATATAGTTTCGATCTATCGAAGCATATGCTATAAATAATGAACAGCATTTTTCATTACTCGATAACTAAGAAACGCATTTTCCTTCCACGAAACGTAGGTAGTAAAATAAACTACGATAAACGACTAGTCTTCATACTGGCTATTTCGCATGCTATCTCGCTTAACTTGTCATATATTGCGCTAAACCTATTTTGGATTTTCGTGTGGGAAAGGGGGGGGGGAATACCAGAAGCGTTTAGCGTTTTACCTTCATTTTTTCTGACTACCGCATTGGGCACGATAATATTTGCGCCCTATTTCTTCCCTCCCATGCTAAAATAATCCTTGCTTTCCCATTCCTGCTATACAGGGGTCGTTTTTAATTTTCTTTTTTAAAGTAAGTGATCAAACTATTTGGAAAACTCAGGATAAGGGAAAAGTTAATATAATTGATAGATTTAACGTTGTTTAACGCGGTGTCTTGTCTTTCTAAAATTTTAGATTAGCATACTCCATTGAGCATCTCCATGATCTCATGCAGACTCATTGTTTAATTTTTTTTTTTCCCCTGGCCTTGAGCATGTCTTTACACCCAACCTTCATTGATGGTGCATTTGTCTTCCTGCGCGTTACCGGAGTGTAATAGCGCTTTTGTCCCGAAAATGGACAATAGTAAGTTTGTAGCCATTCAAATACAGCTAGCTGTCCATCGCGAGACTATCAATTTTTTAGATTCATATGGTGTGAATAAACACGAAAGGGATTGAAATTGGTTTCAAAATTTTGAATGCAAGGTTCTTGAATGTTAACACAGTTATTTAACATGATGAGGTAAACCGTTATTACGCACGATCTAGCTATATATATATATATTTACAATGTATCACATGATATTAGATTAGTCATCACAAATCTCGTATGAAGATTCAAAATTCAAATGACAAGTGTGTGGGTTTGTTTCGTTTAATTTTTTGATTAATAGTAAACCGGGCGCTGGGACCAAGGATTGAATCTCGCAAGGAAGATATGCCGAGATCAAAAATAATTTGTCGTTATTGGGCGATTCGAGATCCTTGAAAAATGAAACTAGCATAATCAAAATATGGAACATCCATTTATGCCAAGACCATAACTTTTTCACCCGATCTAACGCTTTCCCTTTTTTGTTGTAGGTGACATCATTATCTGCTCTGCATGCCTTGCAAGACTTTGTAAGTTGAGTTACAGCCACACCACACAACACCAAGAAAATATTTCGGCATCAAAAATTGAAAATATAATATTGAAGATAACTTATTTAGCGAATCTAATCTACATTCTTAGCTAATATGGTATATTTGTTAGTCCATCAAACCCGTCATCTGGTATTCCTTCCAGACCATTTCCTTGGGTAGAGAGTCTGGGCACCTACCCCCTTCCAGACAGAAGATTGTTTGTTCGAATCTAATAGACCTTAGTAAATTCCGTATGGTGGATATCTACAGTGTGGTGAGCGCATTTGGGATCATCCAGGCTTTATTGTCTTTCCTTGAATGGATTTTTACAAATAAGCGGTGAGCAATTGTGAAGTGACTGACATCTACAAATGGGATCTGAGATCTGAGGCAGAATTAAAAGAACGAAAAAGTGCGATGTGCAAAAAGGTCCAACCAATTCCATAGCCCGAGGCTGAACGGAGAATGACGTCACCAACCACAAACAAGGCGGGGAGCGTCGTGACGATTATTCAATCTCGAAATCTGAAATCTGAAAACGCCGTGTCTTTGCTACTTTAGAAAGACGGTGAAGCAATTTAGCGTGCGAGATCCATGTCGTCTATCTAAGCCCTGTAAGACCCACTATAATCCCTACACTCGACATGGGTATTTTTGGAATTATTAACTGTGGGGGGTCATTTAAGACCCCAACTTTCAAATCTATCAACGCTTGCTTTACCACATCAATCCAACCCTGAAGTTAAAAGACAAAAAATGTATTTTCCTGAAACCAATTCTCAATGAGATGTTGTGGTGTTGAGCTGTTACGGATCAAAGTTTCATAGGTTCGGTGAAAGAGATTTGGAACCTTACCTTCTCATTGGTTGAACTTACCTTATTTGAGAATATTACCAGGGTGCATCTGCTCCCCCCTTTATCATTAAGATTGTGGAACATCTTGGGTAAAGCGCAAAAAGATAGGATGGAAATCATCAGTAATCAAATTGTTGACGGAGGTGAGTTGGAGAAGCTTAAATAGTCAATGCCGCATAGAGTTGGGACCGTCTACGAAGCAGAAGGTGGCCGATGGCCCCGTAGAACGAACATTGAGCTACAGAAATTATCATACTGAGTAAAACATAATGAACTTACTGCATAAATGAAAATTGTGCAATTCATAACTCTGTTGAGCCAAAAATAGGTTAACCCTTCTCATCGTCCTGTATATTTTTTACCGTATAAATTATAGTGTTTCATGCAAGAATCCAACTGATTATTGGCCTGGAATGTCAGGCAGTCAGAAGTGAACATAACATCCCCTCTCCTTGAACTACTTTCTCGACACATAACCAACCATAATAAGAACCTCGCAATCATTATCACGAACGACATAGCCATTCTTGACCTGTTATTCCATTCTTACTATTTCTTCCTACACCATTCTTTATCAGTTGCCGCTTTCTACACCTGCGTCTAAACGCTTGAATCGAGACATGTGTTCTCAGGCAGACAATTTTCCAAGATAATTATCAGACGTTGAATACTAACTTATTTTACTATGATCAAAATACTTCACCAAGCTAGTATGAATTAACCAAATATCGCAATTCAACAAGGAACTTTTGAAGACAGGATAGGTACTCATCTTGTCGTGAAAATGTGATACCCAAACAAGCTCGAGGTCGGCTAGAACTCACGACTAGCTCTCTCAGATGACATTGATAAATCCGAGAACTATATGAAGTTGCCTCCTGATCACTATAAGATGAGCCACCTAGAGCTAGCTAGCATCTGGGCGCTGTCACTACTTGGACGTGAATGAAAAGGTAATCTTGTCCGATTTGGAAAATGGAGGAATGAGGCTATGATTTCTGTTGGTGTTCAAGAGCTCATAAAACTCATTGGAAGCATGCATGACAGGCTTTTGGACGCTATAGAAGATGATGGTGGGCCAAGAGAAAACCAACTGTTAGATCTTCAATAGAATTTCATTAGCATTTGTTGTATGATAGTTTTGTGAAAATATAATTTAAGCTTGATTTGGACCAACTTCATAGCAGAGTGTATAAAATCAACCGCAAGTGAAAAAACTCTAATCGAGAGTAAATCATGCTATATTAAGTTTAGCGGATCCATAAATAGACCCTGTTCTGCTCTGCTCACAATCACCCCATGATACGATGATATCCCTGTCAATAATAATACATAGTGCATGGACCATGTCGATTTAATTTACCCATGTCGATGGTATTTACTGAACAGTGTAATTATCAATTCTTATGACTAAGGAAGGTATCCTTGTCACTACGCAACCTTAGATAAACATAGATTCAACTAGTATCGGTGTCAGTCTACAACAGAGTTGCCAAATTGTCATCATTTTGTTTCTGAATCACAGTTCCCAACTTTCCCAAGAGCGATGTTTCTTCACAAACACAAAATACCATTATTCGCTCAAGTGGTGTGCCACATTTCCTCCTACGCCTCAGATAAAACTTTGAACAGCACAATTTAATTGGAGAACGATTTCATACAGCTTGTAGGAGAGCACCAAGCAGGAAGATGGGACTGCCTTGCTATCATTGAGTTCGAAAGCTTCTGCAAAATAGTCAGCCAACGACTATTAGTGATTTTCACCCTATTTGGCACCTAATAATTTTCGGACCTCACTCACCAGCAGTCTCAGACTCTTGATCAGTACTTTACCATTAAGTAAGTTTAATTTATAACGGCCCAAGAGGCCTGAAGGCGACCTTCCGGACGCACTCCATCAAGATTTCATCCCGCTCAGCAATTTTCAAATGGCTCATAAAATCAACGGGGGCCTGTCAAGGTTTGAGATGGCGATAGATAACAGCCATAAAAAACGGGGTGCAATCTGCAGCGAAGCAAGGTATATTTGAAGTACTTTTCGTCAGTGCACAGTAATTCAATCTTGAAACACACTGAAATCTGAGGTATTAGTTACACTTCAAATATATTACCATGAATTTAGAATTTAATTGAGAGCTAATAGTTCCACCAAATCAATAATGATAGATTAGAATTCCTTCAAGTGCACATCTATTCATACTAAAATGAGTTTGCTTCATGGCTATATGTCAAATTTCAATCTTTGCGGCTCACAAAAGATTCAAAGAATTGTTAATAATGATACTGTAGATGACATTTGTTTAGAATCAAATCATTAAATAAGTCACGGGACCTATCTATTTGAGAATGATATTACCACACCCGAAGAAAAATCGTAACATGGGTAACTTGAAATCGACATGGAGTGGTTTTAACATTTGCCAAACTCAAGTGTCTTACCTCCCGACTCTTTAGCTGCAAGCTTCACTCGCCACAAGACAACACGAAGGGAAGCACAAGGCACACCTGGGATAGAATGAATACACTCACGGACCGCCTGTGTTTTCAAGACACGTATTTTATCTTATTCCTACACCCATATCCTGTCCCGTTCTGTCCCATATATAACGTACACTCGAGATTACTGACTGCTAGGGAATAATTACTATCTTAGTAAGTATAATGATGGTTTTTGTATTTTTCAAAAAGCGCGAAAATTATCTGAGCCGGATTGCCAATTACACTGATGGTAAACAGTCGGACAACCTGATAACAGCCTCTGAAACCGAGTTTTCTGCCTTCATGATGGCTGGATTCCGGCCATGAAAGAATATTGCACATTCAGGTTCTTATGAGGCACCACGTAAGAGGTGTTTTGTCATTGCCTCCCATCTTCCTAGCATCCTTTCAATGAGCCTTAAAGATCACATGACAGGAATCATTAGATAGATATCTTTCATTTGCCAGATCTAACCCGTCTTCAGGTGATGCTGAATTTGCGACTGATTTCCTTTAGGTTGTTTTGAGATTTACCAATGTAGAAAGTGATGTCGTGTTAGTTCATATTGATAAGGTGTAAATGCGTATTTCAGAGACGCCTTCATCTTTTGGGGGAGGAAAATTTATTTAGCTTTGACTCCAGAAAAGGTTAATAAATATGGCTCACAATTTTTACTTAGATCGTATTTTGACTGTAATTTGGATACCCCTGTATGTAATTATTATGAGAAGCTGCCGAGCAATAATTAATATGTGTACTACTTACTATCTGGGTGAGCGGAATTGGCGCTTCAGGTTTCCAACATAACTTTAACATTTGTATTATGCTAGGCTTACTTGGTACTGGCGTGAGAAATGTATCAATAGTAAGTGATATGATGGGTCATTGATATGATGACCACGCTAACCTGTTTGCGGCTTTTCCCAGTAATTTATTTACCCGTTTCAAAACTTACTATTCTCGCCACCAACCAAGCGATCAATTGGCTGTCTGATATACCTACCCGTCGACAAAGGGTTAAGTGGCAAAAGTGAAAAGATAATTAGATACCAAGTATTGGCTTGTTCCTCGCCTATACGTCGATCTAGGTATACATACATGTATTTAATGTCGCTCTCGGTATCGTTTTCGCTTAGCTCTAGGTTGCCCCTGAATTCTCTCGAGAGAGCTTTACCAGCGTCGTTCACATAAATCATAAATACTTATAGTCCTTAGAAGGGCTTCGTGTCTGTGGCATCTCCATCTAATTTTTGCGGGACGCTTTCTATGGGCCGAGTTAGTAATTTTGATTGATTGGCCTTGATCCCCCCGCTCAAGCCAATCAAAATTGCAAATTCTTATATTAATTAGGTAGGTACCCCTAACCTAAAATAGAGCTTACGCCACAGAGACTGGAATATTCCGAATACTATTTCGAGCCGTAAAATAGGTAAAAAAGTGTAATTTTTAATTTACCCTGCAATTCTGTTCAAAGACAAGGATTAAAGTCGCGCTAGATAAGATAATGCAGACCTTTACAGAGCTATTTTCGCGCCAATTCACTTACCATTCTGAGTGCACAATTACCTCTCACAGTTGTTTTTTTTTTTTTCCTCGCACCATGCATATTTAAGCGTATTTATCTCTTTTCTGGCTCGATATAACATATAGCATTATATATCCCAATTCAAAATAAAGCCAGTTCCCAATATGCTATTGAGGGCAAATAATCCCGTGTCTAGCAAATGATTTGTTTTCAGGGGTACCCATTCACTTGAGTACCCCTGAAACACCAACTACTAACTCCTGTGGAACGCTGCGGGTTAATAATAATTGGACAACCTAGTCCAATCGAAATCGCCAATTCCGTGTCAACTGTACATGGAAAGTGCAATCAATAGCAATTCAATTCCCGATTTTTCGTGCCTTGCTGACTAATTCTTAAAACCCTTCTCCGTCGATCATGTGCTGACTAAGCCAAATAGTCCGTTGCCTTGGAGACCAAGGCTAGATGGAGAAATCAAATCGCTCTTTCTCTCACAAATCACGAAATAGAAGCGTACCTCGATGACCTACCTTCACAAAGTAACTCGACATAAATGGTAAATGAGGGTATAAAAAATTAATTTCGATTACTCTAACCTATGGTTTTGATGAAAGTTTTAACACACTTTATCTTCGATAAATAATGAATATAACTTTGATCGTTATATCGAACTTTATCGAACTTTACTGGTTGCTTTGAACACACTTAATCTTTTTTTTTTTTTTTTTTTTTTTTTCATTTCTTGATTGTTTATTTGGCTTCGCTAAAATGTATCTAGGTGACTAGCTGACTTTTTTGGAATTAAAAGATTTTTATTCCAAGGCCATGCCTTGCGATCCCTAGGTGGTTATGATCATATACTGATCAACGTACTATTGACAGACAGTATGTATGTGGAACAGAGAAGGATGTAGAATATTCTATATCACGTGATATCACGTTCCATCAACAAGGAAAGACGAGCTTTGTGTAAGATTTCTCCCTGTCTTTGAGACCACTTCGGCTCAATTATATTCTTACACTGGTCACTCTTGTTATCTCCTGAAGTCTAGTAAATTTACTCAGCTCTTTACGGTAAAATTGATGCTACTTTTACCCCAATAAAGTGATAATTCAGGATTCAGAAGATATTGATTTAGTAACCTCTTTTAAATTGTCAGAACTATTAGTCGACATGCTAATGTTGTTTTAAATTCAAGAATCAAATAATAGGAATAACAAAAAATAACCAAAATCTTCACTCCAGATGTCAAACGATTTTCCAAAATACTACTTAAAGACTTATTAAAAACAGAAATTAGTGGACTGTAATCATTTTCATAATACAGCTCCTCCTCACTAGTTACTAACCTGTATAATGAATACTGGGCGGTTTAGTAGTGTTGTGATCTACAGCTAATCCTAATACTTAGGGCATAGCGAACGACACTGCTGTCAACAACCTAAGGCTACAAGTAAGTAATATATTGAGTGATCAGATATAGCAGTTCGGAACAGAAAATCGGATTGCAGTTTTATTCTATAGCATAAATCAAGAGGCATTACTTCAAAGGCTAGTGAATACACTGAAAGTGAAGTTTGATCATCTTCCGTGGGTTCGAAATTAGATCTTGAATGACAAGTTAATTGAATTCCCATACCGCGTGAAACAAGTATAAGAGTAATCCTGAACATTAATTTTGGCTTAGCAGAAAGAAAGCTGGCAAAATAGATGTCGCAGTGGACGAACTTTTTTTCTTTATCGACAATCCAGTAGAAAGTAAACAAACAATAAACAATACATTGAGCTACTGCGTGCATTGATTGGATGTATTGGGATTCCCAAATTCTGAGCACGGGAGTAAAGTAAAATCCAGGATAAAGAGGTAGATCAGTACATAGTCCTAAGCGAGTTTCACCCCATGAGTAGTAAAGGGTGATAATCTGCAGTTTTGGTTTTCACATCTACGCTTCAAAGAAAAAAGTAGTTCCATAAGCACTTAGCAGACGAAGAGCTAATACAAGAGAGGAACGGAATGCTATATTGTCTAAGATTTAAGCGTGGCAGCTAGCTACTTACAAAACGCTATTGGCAGCCAACCTTAAAGCCTAAGTGAGACTTACACTTGCTCATCTGAGGTTCGACAGTTGGTACTATCTATCTATATAGGCTCATTTCACTTTTGGCCAAGAGCCAACTCTGCTATTAGTTGGTTCCTGCATGAGAGAAGCACAGCAGTTTACTTTGGGTATTAAGGCATGCTGCTATACCACCTAGCCTAGCCCAATTCGTCAGAATCGACAGAAAAATCATACAATCAATTAATTTGAGGTTGATATAGACCCTTCAGGAGGTAAAGTCTTGTGAGAAAAACAAACATGCAGCAGCAGCAGCAGCAGGAAATTTGCGGCAAAGTTTTAAAAGAAAGAAGAAGCCGGAAGTACAGAACTCTCAAGCTTCGCAATGCTACCCGTACGAAAGTTCATTAGGGAAATGTCAAAGAAAACCCAATCCCTAGCGGCTTGTATAGGAATTATTTTTGACATGATTCTTCTGCTCCACCAAAGAGCAGAGCAAGGAGCAGAGCATAGGTGACATAAAATAAACCCAGTCTGTATTACTTAGATAAATCATAGCCGCCGGACTTGAAAGCTAGCTTTGCTAACTGATGATCAAAGAAAAAAACCATTTGGTGCACAGATCCAAAGTGCGATTCCGACACCATGAACGTGGTCAGTAATCAGCGAGTCAGGCAGAAAGTCTTAAGTAAGGTTGAAACGTCGATCAATTTTAGGCTACTGCTTGCTTGATTGATTAACTGACACTTCGCTGAAAAAAAAAAAAAAAAAAAAAAAAAGGGTCTAGTCCTATTCTAGCCTAGCTTTATCGCAATCGATCTGCCCAGGCTCCCCGAATTACTGACTAAGCGCCATCAAGCCTAATCACCCCCTGTCCGTACGAGACCCATCACAAGTACAAGTCAGTCTGCATACATCGTTGTATTGAATAATTGTCAAGATTTATTTTTTTGAATGGGTCATTAACAGGGCTTATTTGTCGATCAATAGATCCTAAGGTCTGTAACTGCCATTTGGAGCCCTGTCGAGAACCTAGCTAAGCTTCAAAGTCTGAGTCACAAAGGTTCGATACTAGTTAGTAGTCCGTGCACCACAAGATAAGTTTTTAGTTTTTTGTCCGGTCAGGCATATATTTGATCCGTATTTCAGACCTTGTGAGTCCCATGTTAAAGACTTGAACGTTGTCTAATATGATGATATCTAATGGGATATCGATCACACTTGGCCCGTGTCGAATTGTGGCTCCTCCTCACCGGATCACCGGATCCTTCGTCGTAGCTTTCTCGCAAGTTACATTTATGATGGGTGGATGGGTGGGTAATGGAATATCTTCAATAGTTATCGAACAATAATGCAGCTAATTGCTGCCGCTCCCTCTCGAGAATCACTATGTTTCCGACGCCGACAAACCTTCGCTTCTACTTCATCACCAACTATGAAATTAATGCTCTGACCTTTTATGATATTCTCTTTACATTGGTTAAACGATGCGATTTTCGAAATAGCTTTCATCGACGTTGTGAGCAAAAGATTCACGGCCTCAAGGAAATCCATAAAGGGCATATTTCATATTTACTACATGAACTGGTGGTTGCAAAATGAGATACTGTAAGTTGTCCCGAAGAGGAATCATTTATGGAAAGGCTCTCTCTCTTCCAAAGAATCAGTAGTGAATGAGTGACACTCAATCACTCTGTCAAGCGCTGGCTGATAACAGAAAGTCGTTCAGTCATTCAGGGGGAGGCTGTTCTGTTCCCCTCAGTCTGTCACTTTTCTTTTTTTACCCCTCGCTCGCTCGGGTTGGACAGCAGGTAGGCAAGCCGCAGCAAAGAAACGAACATATACGGCCAGCCTATGGCACAGGATGTATCTGCGAGGGCGTCGTAAGAAGCTGCTGCTTCTTTCTTATTAGCATAAGAAAGAGGAAGGAAATAAATGCCGCCTGTCAACTTCCCCTCCTTCTTCCCTTCCCGCCGCCTCATTCGTGCAGCTCCCGTTCGTTAGTCAGATTCTATGATTTAACCTTCTTTGCTTGATTGCGCGGCATCAGCCCCTGTCTCTTGTCTCTATGCTAATTCAGTCAGTCACTCATTCACACAGTCAATCTCTCAGCTATCAATCTATGCACATTTCTCTCCCCCTCTTACGTTCACAGTGTTAGCACATGTAACATGTAGATTGTTTTTATGTATTCACTCATTAATTATCCCGCCCAAATCATACTTGTGATAAACATTCATTTGTGGCGGACTGACTAACCAATGTTTTGTTTGTCGTCGACTCATTAGACAATCACTTTTTAGTCTGGCTAGTCGGTGGCTGGATGTGAGGGAGGCATTAGATAGATATATTTATATTTATATACTCTTACATACATACATACTTACATACATATATACATGCAATTAATTATATTTATGGACGAATGTCTAATTGTGCTAGCGAGCTTGCTGGTCTTCTATATTATACTGCGTGTAAGCTTGTCTATATGTGCGTGTGAGAAAGTGAGTGAGGGACAGGGGCAAGCAATTAAGAACGAACGAAACCACCATAGTTCTGCATAAACCTTCGCTACTCTCTCTTTCTCTTCTCCATTTTCTGTCTTTCCATTCATCTCTTCGCGTTTGACGTCTTCATGACGCGATCCACCCTTCTTCATTTCTGCTGCTGCTGCTGCTCCTCTTCATTATTTCAAGGTGAGTGAGTGAGTGGGAATGGAGGTCCAGATTTCTTCGTTGCCAATTAACCAATTCCACTAATTATCCTCCACCCCTATGTACCCCCCTCCCCCACCACCACATCGTTCCTTCTG
>PEDP01001297.1:0-12291 GCA_002918395.1 Erysiphe pulchra
TAGTATTAGACGTCAGCACCCTTAGTCTTTAGATCAAAAATACTCGTTTTATAATAAACTATACAAATCTTCTTAGTATCTTTAGTTCAAACCCTAACACCTTCATGTACAACTTGTGTTTAACACAGCAATAAAGACTTATCTATCTTGAAAATAATGCTCTATATCAATCAATTTATTTTCTGACCAAAAAAAGCCAGAATAGCATAGTATCTTAATATTGGGGAACGGGTTCTACTCAGCTCATTTATTAGCTTCGTCCATGGCTCTTAGAAGATAGAGTTTCTTTCGGTGTCCGATTTATCACTTTACTCAAATAGGGCGGTATCTCTTTTGTTCTTTTTAAGTTCTTTCTTTATCCATCGCACTATCTGATACCGAGAAGGAGATTCCAGCTTAAGGCAGCAAATCTCTACTCGTATATCTACGGTTCAGAGTAGAGTGAAGGATTTAGAACATCTTTCCAAGAATATTTTCCATTTAGAGGGATTGATAACGGCAATTAGGTCTTTTCTAACTATCGTAGTAAAAGGTTAAATAATTTATAGTGGACTTCTCTGTATGATTCAGTAGAGAAGACTTAATTGTGGGATGGTACAGAATTGCTAAGATTGCACATCGCAAGGCCGGTCAATTACTATTGATCGTTGTCCTAGGCAACACCGTATAAGGTAATAAATGTTCAGCCAATCAGAAAACAGTATATTGTTAGGGGTAGTATGGCTAGATCGACCCTTGAAAATTGGGGGAAAAGAAATGAAAAGAAAATCACTAATCACTTGGCCTATTTGTAGGCGAGGTTAGCCGAACATTTGGCTCTTGTTGCTGTAGCAACATTAAAATAAATACTATCTTTTTCAATTCGATAGAAAATTCTTTTTCTTAAGTAAGTATCAATCATAAGAATAAGAATTTGAAGATGAAGATAAACGTGAATGTGAATGTGAATTTCATTATTATTGGAGAAAACAACATTTTGCTAAACTAAGAGCTGGTTTTATAATAATACATAGAAAGACATTATCTTTTTGGGGGAGGGAGAGGGCGGAAGGATTTTTGAGATGGAAACAATGAAAAGAGAAAATCGAAAAAGAAATAGAGGTAGAAACATTTTCTTAGCCAGTAACATGTCTTTCTACCTTCTACTTCCTCTTTTGTTTTCTCTGTTGTATCCTGAACTAAGACCATACAGCCTGACACCCCCTCCCACCTCTACACCGATACTTGTAGGAAATAGATGAATAATATATACTATAAATTTTTCTTTTTTTCAAATAGACCTAAAGCATCTGAAAATTTCCGTCTCATCATTGCTCCTTATCGTTAAATAATCTAGGTAAATAAATTAAGAAAAGAAGAAAATTTTATATTTTTTCACAATGGCTTTTTTTTCGCTTTCGCTCGCTCTTTGGAAGTCATCGTGAACCGTTTTAACTTATGCAGTGAAGCAATACCAGAAAAAGGGATCAAAATGCTTAGGCCCATCTTGCCCCCTCCCTCTCCGCTTCCATCATTGCCAATCTCTTCTCTTCATCTTCTCCGTTTATAGCACCTCCTCGACGTTTCTTACTGCGTGCTTTTCGGCTGGCATCATCTAGCAAACTATCAACTCCGTTTCTTTTTCGGCCTAAGACACCACTTGTAAGCCCTGCAATACGTTGTGCTTCTTTGAGCAATCTCTCTCGATTTCGAGCTTCTCGCTCCATCTCATGCGGGTCCTTTAATTTTGAATGTATTATAGATATAGACTTATCATTATCTTTAATTTTGTCTCTATAACGAGAGCCTCGAGAAGACTCATGCCGTGAGGATTCATGATGATGACTGGAGCGACGATCATCTTCACGGCGCAAAGATGACATTCTTTCATTTGAGCGGTCTCGAGCGCGTTCTCGGGGTCCTGTAGGGATGATAGCTTCTTCAGTTTTATTGCGACTACTCGCGCCCTTAATCTCAAGGTTAGATACATTTGTAGATAATGGCCGACAGGAAGAAAGGGGGTCATTTTCAATTGGAGTTCGAAAAGATTCTGCATTGTTTTCACCGTGTTTGTCTTCGGGCTTTTCAGAGTGATAACGACTATGTCTATGTCGATAATCTCGACTCCGTGAGCGTTCTCTATCATTTCTATGAGATCGGTGGCGAGAACGACGGCGGTGAGATGAGGATCTATGGTCTCTATCACTGTCTCGATCTCTATCCCGATCTCGGTCACGATTACGTTCTTTATCTCTGTCTCGGTCACGATATTCATCTCTACGACTTCTGTGACTGGAGTGTCTAGTGTCTGAAGGAGTTGGAGATTGGGAGTGTTCCTCAGTTACGTTTACTTTTCCATCATCTGGGAATATAACTGATTCATCAGCATCCTCCTCTTCCTCTTCACGACGACGACGGCGTTCTCGCCGGCGTTCTCTTCGTCGTTCTGTTTCTCTCTCATCTTCAGATAAAGAAGTAGATTTGTGGCGCCTACTATGATGCCCTCTATCTCGACTCCTACTTAATTTTCGATCACGCGATCGATCTCTTTTACTTCGAGTCACCGACCTGCTACGGTCATGACTATTCTTTTCTAGAAAACCTGGTGTATTAGTAACATTGGAATTAATATCAGATCCTAATGGTACGGCAAGAGAAGCTGATTGTGTTCTTCCCCGCAAATAAGAAAGACTGGTATTAGGCAGACCTTCGCGCATAGCCTTAGGCCCAGTTGGGGCATTGATGGGCACATCAACAGTTTTCACGATATTGGGTTGCATAGAGAAGCTTTCACTTCTACTACTACCAGGATATACATCAGGCCGAAGTATGTTACAATCGTTGTAAGCACTGTTTTGTGCATTTACATCATCCAGAGTTTGTATGGGCATAATATGATTCTCTCCACAACCAATTTCCTTATTTTCAATAGGTACAGTACTTATCGCTAGATCTGCTGGGGGATCTTGAGCACCTAGATTAGATTTTTTTGAACTATCATCATTCTCTGTATTTTTTGAATTATCTTCAATTTTGGAAGCTGGACGTATATCTCTGCCAAACTCATCAACATTTTCATTTGTTGTTACCTCTGTCTTTGGACCTTTAGGGACGGAACTAGCATCACTGATGTAGCCCTGGGTGTGCTGAATAGCATTAGTTTGATGATAATTATAACGCTGATCGTTTGCACCATGTGAGAAAAAATCACTGCGGTTATATCCATTGCGGCCTCTACCTCGACCTCGAAAATTATGAGAGCCATAGTTGTTATAGTCATGGAAGTGATTTGGACGTCCATAATTACCTTGATTATATCCTGAAGAATGGACGTAGCCAGAATTATTTGTTCCATAATTACCATGACCCATGCCGGCTGCATTTAGATTGTAATTATCTTGTGCCATATTCCATGATTGTTGTCCAGTCCACCCATTAATCCCAGCACCAACTCCACTATCGAAGCTCCCAAGACCCATCCCCATATTCATCCCAACCCCATAACCACCATTCATAAACATATTTTGCGCAGCCATTGGGTCCATCCCCATCCCATGCATACCTAAAGTATGTTAGTAATAATTAATTTTTTATTGACTAGAATCTGTACCCATCATTGGAAAGTTGTTAAAACTATTTGGGGCCATTCCATTTTGCATAGCCATCATCATTTGCATTTGATTAAAGTCGCCGTTGTATGCCATTCCAGAGAATCCAGCAGCGACGTTAGGATCAAAGCCAAATCCCGAGGGAATAGGCTGACTACTCATTTGACTGCTAGGAATTTTATTTGTTTCTAAAACTATTGCTTCTACGGGAAGAGCCTTTTCTGTACCTCCATCTTTTTCAGTAACAGTTTCTGAGCCCGATCTTATTTCCTACTAAATTTAGCTATGCACATATCATTTTGGGAAAGGTAAATAATTACCTCAATAGAAGTCTGAGGAATGTCTTGAGATCGGCTGGATTCTACTTTATCAGCAGCTTTTTTAGAAGCTTTAATAGAGAAGTTTGATGGCTTGGCTTCCTCTTCCTTAGGTGCTGCATCTAAAGGTTTTACTAGCTCTTCTTCTTGTCTGATATTATGACCAGTAACTTTAGCTGTAGATATTTCACTTCGTACTGGGGTATCTGGAGGTGTATTTTTTTGCTCTTTTAACCGCAAAGCTTCTCGCTTCTTCTCCTCGGTTCTCATGAAGACTTTTATTGTAATTCGTAGCGATTTACTTGGCTTACAGTCATCAGCCGCGACAGGATTATGTTCGCAAACTGGACAAGAGGTTGGAAGCCCTGATTGACCTATGTACAAGAAGTATTAAGAAGAGCGTTTTTAGATATATTGGTCTCAATTACTCACATGTTTCACAAATAACTTGATCACAACAAGGAAGTCGAAAAGCATTCACAGCAAGTTTGCTACATATTGCGCATCGAAGCTTGATAGGAATCTCATCTTGTGCTAAGGACCTAAAATAAATTAGTGAGTGCATTGGAACATAAACAGAAGTTAGTTTATTACTTGACAAGTTCAGTCTGCGCAGCAGTTATGCTAGCCATACTGGTAGCAGTTTATGAGTTTCTGAAGCATCAATTAATTTCTCGAAGATGGTCGCGACCACGGGTAGAAAAATTTAATATCGAATTAAATCTCAAGACCCAATTAGCGCAGTCGAGAGAAAATTGACTGTGGCTTTTCCATAACCAGTGATTCTAACCCTTGAATTTGGCGTTGATGATTGACAGCAAAACTTCGTGGCTCAATCACCAATTCGAGTGGCACAATTTCAATTCTATATTTTGCACAAGCTAGCGCATGCTGACAGGGATCATTAGCGCGTGATTTCTAGTCAGCTATGCCTTTTTTGGCACTGAAAACATATTCATGATGCTGTAAACAAAAGAAACAAAAACACCACAGGACCTTATTTTCACAAACTTTTGACTCTAGATTATCTTTTAAACGTAACTGCTTCGTTTGAAACTAGTTGTAAATGATGCGCTAATTTTTAAGTTAATCAGGAACCGTAAATTTATGATGATGCTGTAATAATGTAACTAACGCGTTTGCCCCAAACTTGAGGTACGGTCGTGGGTTAGAGAGGCTCGTAATTTCTCAGGAACAGGCATGAATGGCTGGCTTATGTAGCATACAATGTTTTAATCATTATATTTTGTGAACGCAGATTGTTTCAACGGGATATTATAACGAACGCATTTGTTTCGATAAACCAGATTAGATAGGTTTGTAAACTACTTATAACTATCTCGGCTGCCACTGAGAAATGGTGTCAAAACCACTATTTGAAGTTTCAATAACGCCATTCCATAGAGGAAATTAAGTTTAGTCAACTAATACACGCCAGTGGTGACTTACATGTCAAATCCTGTCTTATGACTTATGATAAGTTGTATTAAGAATCCTTTCCGTTTGTTCCTAGAGATATCAGGAAACTGTGAATAGTCACAGAAATTCTTGTTAAAAGTAAGATACATGGATGTGAGTCACAATATTGAATCTATTTCGTTATTATGCAAAGTAATACGTTGAAGCTCAATTCTAGCCATTTGGCAAGTAACTTATTTAGAAGGTTTAATCCATGATTTTTCGACTCTATGTCTGAATAAATTGTATGGAGAGTTGCCAGTGAAATCGGGCCCTCTATGAACGTCATTGTATATACTTTAAGTTTAGGTTGGATTTTTATTATTCTACATTCCAACCACTTCTACGGAATACCGTTTCTTGGTTCGAATTAGAATCAGCTGGCCGATTTGAAGGGCCACATATATTGAATAGCCTTCCCATGGGCTGGCAAATCGTTGTCTGAATTACATTCCGTAAGGGAGGTTTGATTGTAAATGCTGAGCAACTCTCAAGCCATAGAAAAAATTGGTCTCCTTTTTTAATGACTCCAATACCATAGGTGGGTTGACCCATGATGGGTAGCCATGTTAGTTGACTTTGTTGATTGATTGTATATGTTTATCTGCTGAAACCTTGCGCCCCCAAAATTGAACAAGGCTAGTCGGCCATGGAGACAGACAGACTGCGTGCGCAGGAGAATACTTAGCTATAGTCATGTGAGCTACGTGTTCCCATCTTCATCTCTCTAAAATCTCGTTAATCAGATATCCTCTTTATACCGACATTACCAGCGCTAAGATAAAGAAACTCTTCTCTCTGGAGACAGTACAAAATCAAAATATCATTAGATTAGGAATTAATCATCACGAAGAGAGGCAACTAAATTTAATCTATTGCCACCGAAACGAGGGTTGAAATAATTCGAGAAGTCCATGAGTGGATTCCTCTACTGTATCCAAGTATTGCATATTTCCGTTGGCTATGAAGATAATTTCAGTTTCATAAGGGACACCACAAATAGGTAGAAATGCCTACCTTCTTCAATCTTCATTTCCTCAAGCTTAAAAAACCATATTTTATTGCTTTCCTAAGTCTTGAACTCTAGCTGGATCTTCTTGCCAAAACAGATTTGAACCCAAGTTTCATAGTTCTTAGACTTTACATTTAAGAATATTCCGAAAACTATTTTTGTTAAAATAACTTGGTGAGACCATCTATCACTATTGCATTTGAGGATCTATGGCAGGCATCAATATGCCCAGCCTCACAATTTACGTACATGAAGCGGTATTTTATACAAAAATATTTGGTTCATTGCTGATATCTGGGATTACTTCAGTAAATTTGGGTAAATTCAACAATCTTTATCAGAGTGCTTCACACTAACTATAACCTATTAAATGTAATTTTTGAATATTTAATGTATATGCTTGGTACTGCGCCTCCATAGATGACATTGATTATTGGATTGACTTAAAGCTGATGCGGAAACCACTAATACTCGAAAGTTGAACCTTCCACTATTAGATAGACATGTCTCGATCTAACAACTAATCAGTGCTTTCGTATTATTACACGGTTGGGATCGCGAAACATTAAACTAAATTTTTTCGAACAAGTGATCTATCTAAATTTATGGTAAATGGTTAGCTTCAAATTTCTAAAATTCTTACATTTCTAAGCTTATCTTATAAATTTCGGAAAAACATATAGTAGACTGCGATAAGAGACTGCGTATACATACAAAACCCCTTTTCATAATTTTTTATGTAGGTAAAGACTTGCTAGTTATGGTTAAGTGTCTGAATCATCGAATCATTCGGAACTAAGGTAGTTAAAGGACCTACGATGAATTCATGTCGTTTATGATTACGACTATGATTATGATTATGATTATGGTTTCGTAATTTTAGTGTAATTATTTATTCCCATGCATATTGTTAGGTAATGCGTCGGTATTGTACCCCTGTACGATTTTCATATAAATACCTGTATTTTAGAGAGATAGAGAATCAAGAACAATCATACCAGTAGCATTTGAATAGCCACTATTGTGATCACACCGTGTATACCGACATTAAGATATAACGGCTGGCTATGTGATATACTTTACTTTCATTATCAAGTGTCTGATTTTTCTGATAGATCTTTAAAATCTTTAATTGAGGAACTTCCTCTCGACAAAGATTCATCTATTAGCAAATGATTCTTTTTACATACATCCTCCAGATCTAAATGTAGTTTCTTACTTTTGAAAACATAATTCTCAATCCATACTTCACTGAGGCTTTTAATTCATTGAATTTGATCAAACCTAGATTTCTTGTGAGTAGTTTGAGAATTTGGAAGCGGTTTGCTTTGGCTTCAAATATCAATTTCTTCCTTGACTCTTTGATCAACATTAATATTTAGATTGTAGTTGTTAAATTGGTAGAGCACTTCCTCAACTATGGGATGTGATATACTGCTATCTCCATTTAGTAGCAACTCTGTTGATCGAATGACCTATCGTCAATGGGGAGTTCATATATAATAGATAAGTTATCCTTATACCTGCTAATTTCAGCTTTGCTATCAAGTTTCTAGGTATTACCCTTTCCTTTGATAGGTATCTAGACGTGAGCTTTGCAGCTTTGGGATTTCGGTTGAAAGGATTATATTTTTCATCAATACCCATGATCGTGGGGTTAAACACTTAAATTAGAGTTTCGCTTTGAAACAAAGAGGCAGCTGTTCTATTTACTGCCTACAGTTAGAATTCTACGAGCTAGCTCGAACCCGAAAAAATTTGGATTGTTCCTATACGGTGTTTAAAATCTACTCAAAATAATACTGATGGAGCACTCAGCGAGTCCATTCTGCTCGATAATTAAGATTTCTTTTCGACCACTTATCTTAACAAAATTGAATCTGGTAGTTGAAAAAACAAACTAAGTAAGTTTAGTTGCAATGGCACCCAATTGCACAGAGAGTAATCCTTTCCCCCGTCCGGTTTCTGAGACTTCAAAACTGGACAATATTATAGTTTCCTAGCCAGTTTAAGGTTTTGCAGTACTTCATTTTCTTTGTGTTTCTTTTCTTTTCTTTTTGCCTTTGCACATGCCTGTGAGAAGGCCTACGAGTCTCCATCGCGTGTTTTGTTTGTTTGTTTGTTTGTTATTTAACGTCTGACTAAATAAAGGCTGTGCCAGTATTTACAAATCCCAAAATTGGGCAAAAGACGCCAAAGCTGATCGCTTTGGGGATCTGAGGTATCAACCACACCAACCTGGAGAGTCGATACCTAGTGCATTTGAAGTGCAGAGAATGTTTCAAGAAAGAACCATTTCTGTGAAAAAAAGAGAAAGAAAAAGTACTAGTCAGATAGGTAGGAACGCATTCACCATGACCCAAAGGCCACGGGCTGAGGGAAAACCTGATGAGAAAACCCAGTGGGAAAAACTCCTCAGGAAAACCTCAGCCATTCCACCCGTACTCTTTTACGGCGAGCAGCCGAGTCCCCCTCCAGTAAGCCACGTAGGAATCTAACCTGCCACCCCTATAGAGTCCAACCAGCGCCTGACCATTTGCACCAACAGCTTACCTTCATTAGAGTTTGTGAATTGGAAATATTGAGCCCTTCTCTCGCCATTCCCTGGGTCAATCGTGGGTGACTTCGTAAAAAAGAGGTGCAGAGGGGAACGTGCTGTAGAGACGAAGAAGATTGAGACCCGCGGTGATGAATGGGAATCCTGAAGGGGAGGACTGTGCGAAACTTCTTGGCTATCCCAGATAAGCAAAGCATACTGGGCGTTTACACCGGCACCGCGTGAAGGTGAAGTTTTCGACTTTTCCGGCTCTCCATCGCGTGGAAGTTACCAAATCGGTAAGAATTCAGTAAAATCGATCAGAATTCCACGTGTTATTAATTACGATTTTTACTGAAGTATTTATCGTAATCATGTTTGTTGAAATCAAGCCGAATGAATATTTTACCTGAAGGCTACTTTTGCGGACATAGCGGTAGGGGCTTAGCGGTGTACCATAATTCACAAAACCTTGGCTTCTCTTTGAATTCTTCATTCGGTCAGAACGTAATCCAGTTTTCAAATTCTCTACTTTTTGAAAAAAAATTAGTGTTATATGCCTGGGCTTTTGTTGTATTAATTCAAGAGACGAAATTTAATTTTGTAACGTTGCAAATATTACGATTAATTCCATAACTCAATGTGATCTTGGAAACTCAACACTAGCGGTCCTATAAATTTTGCTATCTCTCTTTTAGTCTTCTAGATTCAGTAAGTTTTGGTATATATCAAAGCAATTGAAGTCTTTATAGCTATTTTGCTACTCAGACGTTGTAATATTTCATTATTATTTTTAAGGTGATCTGCTTCTTCCATACTGCTAGAATTATTCTCAGAAAACTCTGTAACTAATCCAGTTTCATAAGCCTAAGCAAGGACAATTTTGATTTCAGTATGGACTTTTTAAAACGACTCTCTATATTCAGATCGGAGGACCAGGTGCTTTTGAGCTAAAAAATGGACTTTGTCTTTGACGTTAATTCTCTGTGAAAATCTATGACGATTTGAAATTTCTTCGAAGCAACATTTGATGTGCTGACAAAGTTAAAATCAACTCAACAAAGAAGAATGGCATTTAAAAATTCATCTAACTGAATCTGTATGATATTTGATTATATCCCCGCGCATTACCAAGGAGTGCTGAGAATTATCCCATCGTCTCTTGAATCCTCCCTCCAGGTAGCCGAAGCTTTTCAAAAATTTCTAGTCATTATTGCATTCATCATAGCAATTGCTTCAGGTATCACAGAGAATTTAGCATTGAGACAACCAAACTGATTCTTGGTCGATTATAGCGGTGGGGATAGTCGTGCTTAATCCTCTACTAATGATATTCGACAATCATAGTTGTCATCAATACTGATATACCTATGACACTTAAAGAGCGCGCCCAGAACTTCCAATATTCTGGAGCATACCAGTTAATGAAGAAGTATGCCCGGAGGGGGAAATAGTTCCGAGGATAACACCAGGCGTACAATTCATGAACAAAGTCAAGATTTATCGACCCAGCTTTACGGAAGGTATTGGTCTGATCAGCTATCATCAGATGTATATTAATATTCATGAAGGCTGAACATTCATAATATAATATCCCGTTTGGCTACGCTTAAAGTTTCAACTTTTCCATATTCTTTAAAGGAGACAAATGATGAATTGTATTAGCAACGACCATACTGATGGTCATTAGGCCTTCGTTTTGAATGCAAGCCCCAGAAAATCTCAAGTCTCGGGGCCAAGGCTTTAGCTTTAGTAGTGAAATTAAGGTTCTAGCTTTTCATCTTCCTAATTTCTCGGAACTTATTCCCGATGGCTCTTTTGGCATACCAAAAGCACAATCGAATTTTTACTTCCAGCCAAATCTATTTAACTGCTGAATTCGGCCTTTTCCTTTTCACAATCGGGAAATAAAGGTTTAAGTTTAGCAAAATTTATAGGCTGAAGGAACTGATTAAGGATACAAGTTATCGCACCGGCATCTAGAAGTCTCGACGGCTACTAGAAGATAATAAAAGAATACCTGTCCCGTCAAACTCGGCGAGCACTACAAATAGATCCATACTTGTGAAAAGTTAACAAAAGGCCAGAAAATTAGGGGAGAGCAAGAAATTCAAAAATAAATAACCTGAACTATTCGTCCTATACGTAGTATCAATTTCCAACTCTTAAGTATATGATGAAAATATGTACCACAGTCAAACTCAAAGTGCGAAGTTGAATGACTTAGAAATTCGTTTATGGGCACGTGATCAAAAATTACATCACATGATAATTATCATCATAGATAAGATGGAGTCGGAGCAAGTGTAACAGGCTATGCCTGTTGCTTTCAACATAAGAAAAGTAAGGAACAATTATTATCCATCATGTCTAAGTGAATCGGGGTATTAATCCTAAATCCTTTGTGAGCGAAGTATTTGAGTCCTTCAAAGCTTTACTACTGCATTTCCATTTGTTAAAACTAACAAGAAGAGGGGAAACAAAGTAGATAGAGAAGAGAGAGTTTTAAACCTTAGCTAGAAAATCTGCTCGCATTAAGACATTGTATATAATTAGAGGATGTTGATGTGACACTTAAAAATATGGTTGTGGTGTTGACATAGTCCAATTTCTTCAGGTCCGAGCTTGCAAATATACGTAGTAAACAAAAACCAGGGTCTTGGAGGGGCAATAAAAGTTCTTGTTGATGTTGTCCCCAGCTGGCTGCTTTTCGCTTTTTATTGTTCACCCCCTTAGAGTCAACTGGTCATCTTGGGAAGTTCATAAATGTCATATCGTTAGGGTACCCATGCTTAACGCTAAGCCTTTTTTGGATTCGCTCTATTCTTCCAAGTTCCATTAGTTGCCTGGCCAACATGAATGACAATTTATTTTGCTTAAAATATCGGTGCTTGTTAATTACGAATGCTTAGTTTATAATCATATAATATTTTTAGTTTCATAGCGAATAAATACTTATCATTTACAAAGTCTCAGTATCTTTACCAAATAACGTAGGTACATAAATGTAAGATAAAGAGACTAGTTGCTTGAGTATTCCTTGATACTGAAAGCAAGCAGGTACTGAAGTAGCATATCTCTAGAGGTTTGAACCTAAGTCCCAAAGAAATAAAATCTTCCTGAACTGATTGAAACCTTTTTTTTAATTTAGTGGATAAATTTAGGGAAACATTAAATTCTTACGCCGTATTCTTATTTTCTTACCCCTCTCCCCTGTTCTCTCGACTGTTCTCTCCAATCAGCATTAGGAACACTTTAAACGAAAGTGACTAGGGCTTTAGTTCCAACCAATAACGAGAGTCTCTCACTAATGATTTGGGACGAATGCTAAAACACAAATCCACATATACCGTTTAAATCTCATCTGCCTCTGCTACCACT
>PEDP01001298.1:0-12282 GCA_002918395.1 Erysiphe pulchra
CTTCTTAAGTAGAGCTGTTAGGAATCTGGAACTTATGTATATATAAAATTGTTTAGGCTAATTACTAGAAAAGACTAATTGGCATATATGAAAAGATATTTTTTATAACTTTCATCTCTCTTTCGAAATTGTGCCTATATTCTCCGAGCTCTATCTTCTTAGAACCTATACAAATCTCTATCACTTGGTCACCCTGCCAAAACATCCAACCCATTTGTACAATTTTCGCGATAATGTCAACACCAACACTTAGATCTTCCACTAAAAAATATAGATTGCTTTTTGCGAAGCAGAGCTCTCCAACGGAGCAAAATTTACTGTACATCAGATATCCGTGTCATATGAATTACTTCGATCTACGATTCAGTATTGCCTAAATGTTGATAAACTACAATACGAATCTAACCATTAAAAGAGAAAGCTACGATCATATAAAGAGTAAACTCCTGTTAAGTGGATCCTTGATTTCGATCGACAAGAAATTTCGCCTCAAATAATTTACGTACGACGAATGGCGAATGTTTTGCTCGAAAAAGGTGGTTCGGATCTTCACCACAACCGGTCGGGAAGAATTGGGTTTCCCGACTTATCAAAATCCAGCCTGAACTGTGTACCGAATGGGATCGTAAATTCAATTGACAGCATGCAAAATGCGAAGGTCCTGTGCAAATTAACGCGTGGTTTCAGCTTGGAAGAAAGACGCGTCAATCCTACAGCATACTCCGGAGAATACTTACAATTTTGATGAGACTGAATTTATAAAGGGAGGGAGTTAAAGCAACTTCAAAGGTGGTTACAAGCGTTGATACAATTAGACGAGCAATTTTCGTATAGCTAGGGAATTGCGAGTGGACAAAGGGAATCGATGCATCACGTTGGGCGATTCCGCCGTTAATTATCCTTGCCAGAAAAGTGCGCCAGTCAAACTGGTATTGTCAACGACGAAAAAAAGAAGAAACAGCATCGAAGACGATATGTTTAATATGGGGGTGTACTATAGGCTCAACAGGGTCAATTCATGGCCGTGAAAGATGAAAATAGCTGTACACGGAGATGCCGTCCAAGGTCGGCAACAAACATTTCCAAAGTGTACTAGTTGCTGTATTTAAGGACAAAAAATATCAATTGATGTCCAAATACTTACATAATGTATTATTAGAAATTTTTTATTAAAATTTGTAAGGCTGCATAATAATGTGAATTTGAAATTTGGTGGTTAGGGTGGCCAAGTGATTGGAGAAACGCGTTACCCTGTATTATTATTAGTCATTATTGGCTTTATGCACGGATGCATTATAAACATGAGATGTATTTAAATATAGTAATCGATCTAATTCCTTTCATTTTACTCCATAGAGTGTCCACAACGATGACCTACATTAAGTATAAAGCTAAAAAATTTGGAAACTGATTTTAAACACGAATTGTGATAATAATTATGCGGTGTAACTAATATTTCCTTATGATTGAAGCTAAAGATTCAATATTCAAAGGCAACCTTTTATAGAGACAAGACAAATAAATAAAAGCAGGAGCTAACACGATGACTCGAAATTTATGCAAGCAGTATCATAGATGATGATTGATTAGATTATTAATAACAAGTCACGTTCGCGCCTCGATAGTAAGTTATACACCCGCAGTATGCAAAACCATTAATCTGAAATAGGTATGTAAGCAGGCCAAGATTCAGCTTAGGCCTCAGCAGGAACTTCATTTCAGAATAATTAATTACGATGTTTGAAAGTACAGAGATTACTAATAGTATGCTTTGTTTAAGACAGATAACGGGATCGTCTGAGCGTAACAACATCAACTGTGATAACTGCGTCAGTTTTAATACTGAGCACTATATGTAGGAGCAAGTCAGTTTCATAGGATAAATTGGCCTGGACACGCATCTGAACAGATCGGAATGTTTTGAAGAGAGTCCGAGAGATTTATCAATTTTCATTATTGATAAAAATTCAAAAACTCAAAAAAAAAAAAAAACACCAAAAAGCTGGCCTGATCAATTTTGAGTAACAAAAAAAAAATATGTGCCAGACATGTTATATAAAAAATTATTCATTTTGGCGATGTTCGCTTTCATAAGTTCTACCTACACAACTCTCCTTCATGATCGCCATTTGGACCCTAAACCAGATGTTGAAGGAGAGATGAGGATTGCATCCAGATATAGAGTTGACCGAGGATTGGCAGATATCTCACGGTCAAACTCTTTAGATTCAAAACTTGGTGAGTACATGCAAGATTGAGTATCAATCGGTTCGATAGCGCAATTGGGTTCAACTCTAACTTCCCTCCTCCCTCCCTCCCCCAATCGAGGAAATAAAATTGACGTTTGTAGATGATGATTCGTTTGGTTTATCTAAGCCCAATCAAGGTGAATCTACACAAAGCTGTCCATCTCTGAGATTACAAACTTATAGTGAAAAGCTATTGATAAATTACCCATCAAGAGAATCAATTTAAGACGACAAACACTTAGCCAGGCAAATCTCACCAATATACTAAGTATAGAAGTCTTACCAACCCATGCCTATTGAGTGTAATCTAACAGTATACAGAAGATCTATATGACAGTGGAAAAGTGATTCCTGAAAAATTAACAGCAGTAATCAATATTCTGGGCTTAGCAGGCTTGGGGAGCTCAGCTGACCTCAATGGCGGATTAGGGCCTGGTGCAGCTATGTTAGACACTTTAAATTCAACGGGTATTTTAGGTGGTGAGAGTAAGGAAGGTAAATCAAAAACATCAGGCACATCTAGTGCTGCAAGTGTTGGCAGCATTGGTGCTCTAATTATACTAGTACTTTTAATTAACACAGCTCATAACGGATGGTAGGTTTGCAATGTAATGTTTATCATATATTTACCTTCTCTTCTATACCACGTTCTTTCTCAACTTTTTATCTCGCGATAGGGCTATTAGGCGTGTATTCTTGTATTCCATTGGGAATTTATTAAAGGAACGTGAAAGCTGTTTCATTTTCACCGAAATACTGAGAGTTATAAAAAAGAAACTAATTTTAATTTACGTAATGTGATAACCAACAAAATACAAGACTTTAGAACTGTTATACATTACTTATACTTGCCAGGAACTGTTCTTCTCTGACCTTTTTGTATTCATTGCAGTAATGAAGGTTAATTTAATTTATTCTTCATACCGTTCTAATAAACCTACATTCCATTCCTGATATTTTTGAGAACAAGCTGGTAACAAGACCGAGCTACTAGTCAAAGCATCTTCTATTTCAGAAATGACATATGATGGTAAAAATACTTCTTCTATTCCTATGTTATCGCGTATATTATTTGCATCGTTCCCAGAGACCACTTTCCAAAATACCTTTATCGCAGGCTGACCATATGGAAGTGATGATTTACTTACACTAGGAACGTCAGATCTGGAACTAGAGAACCTCAAAGATGCTCCGAAAATCCAAAGTAAAATTTTCGTCGAACATCTAGGGAGTGTCGTAGGTGTTAACAGAAATTTAGTAACTAGATGAGAAGCCATTTGTGAAATAATTTTCGACATGACAAAAATTGAAGCCGGTAATCTAGGATTCGTGTTGTTTGTTGAGCTAGATGAAATCAATGTGAAACTAGGAGAGGCGCTGGATGATAGCGAGTCAGGATTTAACGAATTTGTATACTGAATTCTCCATTTGTAAAATTTTATGCCAAGAAAATCGGTATCATAATATCCTAGCTCCGTTTGACACTGGAGACACTTGACTGACCGATGACCGCGGAACGAAAAACCTGGCTATTAGATGTCAGCCTGTCAATACAGTGTGCAAGAGTTTTAGCCCAAGAGATTCCTTCGTTTCTCGAAACTATTTACATAAACTATCATGCAAGGATCACAAGTTATTTATATTTGTCTCTCATACTTGAATTCAAGTTCTTTCAATAACTCTAGAAAAACATTTACTAAAGCATTGAGAGCGCCCATCTAGTTTCAATCAAGACCCGCAGTCTCGAGGAGAGGGGTAAAGATGAGAACTGATACTTCCGCAAAAGTTAGGACATAAATATTGGGTATTTGTATCAGTGACCAGACTACTGAATGCACAAGCAAAGCATGGCTACTTTCTTAATACCCTCTTACCTACAAAGCTGTTTGCTGAATAGATTGAACATGAAATGCCTTAGCAGAAAGAGATATAATATTTTACCTTCTCAATTTGGATTTTTGAACAATCTTCTTTTCTCAAGAGAAATGTTGTAATGTCGACGAGTCCAACCCCAGGTTGAGCGGAAATCTTGGAGTTTGCTCCATAAGCACGTTCAACCAGACAATCATTGTGCGTAGATAATTTAGGACAATTCGTACACTTAATTGAATTCATACCGTCTTTATGATCATCAGGCTTGTGGCAATGCCAAAAATCCATCATTTCAGCCCAATCCTCGCTGGGGAGATCTTTCCAAATTTTGATGGTTCCTCTTTCCAAAATGACTTCATTACATACCCGACATGTTAATTCAGTTTGAGAATCCATGCATTTTGCTGACCATGGCACGTCAGATAAGTGAGAATCATAACGTGAAATATCAGTAGCTTCAGCTGCCCAAGGAATACGCCATGAAAGTTCTATAGACCCTAACACAGGAAATTGAAGGCGGAAGTTTGGGAGACTTTTTCCAGGAAGGTGCAAAGTTTGTAGTCTTCCATTATGTAGTAAGATGAACTGCTGCCCATCATCTGATAGTTTAGCCTTTGTACTGGTATTACAAGGTGTTTCTAGAACGGCTAGGACCGAAATTTGTCTGATATTTAGGAGTAGCTCGGCATATATCAAACAATATGGTGGCGCCATTTGGGTGTTGTCGGGTTGCAATCAACCTCCATGGCTTGCGTGTATCCAAATAAATTTTATCAATGATTTGATATAATGTGAGGTGAACTTCATTATAGTCGGGTATTTAATTGTCCGCGAATTTACTGAATTTCAAGTCACGTGATTTATAGCAATACTAGATTGAACGAACCGTAATTGATTGTTGAAACTAGTTTTACTTAGCCGAGGTTTTTAATTTTTCCGTTACGCCTTTGTCGCGTCGTATTGCGCTAGTTAAAATCTATTGCCATCTCTTCAAATCGCTCTTTTAGCATCATCTTTCAAATTTGCTTCCTATTCCTATTTTTATGTTAAAAACTTAAAATTCTTCATCTTGCAGTTACTATCGTCTGATTTATGTGATACATATAAAGCTTACATAAGACCTTTAAAGCGGGCATAACCACTAATAGATTTTCGGGAAGACTCTACGTACGAAATTAGGACTTGAATTAGGACTGTAAGACTTGACTCACGTGGATGATGATTAATGAGATCAGACTGTTGATTTATTTTCGTAATTGTCTCAAATCCAATGATCATAACATAAAATAGGTCTTTGATCTTGATCAGTTACCGGTCGCTACCAGTCCTTGGGAAGAAGTAGAGAGAGAATGATCTTTAAGAACAAGACTTATTGAAAATATAGACGAAGCTCACGCAAAGCCCACTGGTCAGGCCCGTTTGTATATACTACTATAACGGAGGAAGTTGATTTCAAATTACGGTTTTACACTGGTACAATATTTTTTAAAGTTTTCATAACGTCAAGAATACATTGATCTTTAAGCAAGCTTTAAGCGATGCTAAAAATCGTTCTACTTAACGCTCGCTTAACGATTTATATTTATATTTCCTCAACGTTTAGTAAATGTTAGTAAATAATGTACAAATGTATAACCGTAATATAAAACCAACCTTTTCCGTTAAGGTAATCAGAAGGTTAATTTCCTTGCAGGGATGATCTGCAAAACCAGGAATGTCCACTAAGGGACGTTTAAGTGTTGTCCTGGTGACCATGCAGGGGAACTCTAATAAATGATTACTATGATCTGCACTCAGAATTTTGGATTTTATATTTACAATCTTTTTTTATCCTTCAGTTGTGCATGAAACGATAGACACAAATACCATGCAATGTTTCGAATTTTTATACGAGCTATGTACGGTATCTGTTGTGTTGTGAGAACTTTTTTGAGATTAGATTATGGAGCGTCAAAATACTCCACCCAACCTTGCTTACTTGCTGGATTCATTACCTTTACAGCTCAGATTAGTATGTTCATATGTATTATATAAAATCTTTAGATGTATGTCGTATGTCATACATCTAACCAATCGTTGTACCAGTCCTCAGATATCTTCTGGTGTATTCTGTATTCTTGTGTACAATTGCACAGATTTAATTTAGACTTTACTTATGACGACTATCCATGTAATCCAAACCCTTATGTAAAATTCAATCATTCTTAACATTCAGATTCGAAGCCCAAAATCATCACCTAATTAGTGAGGAAAAGCAATTTAGATTTGAGATAATTACCCAGTCTTTAAATTAGAATTCAACATATAGATTTTCATTAAAATGTGAGCAGGAGAAACAAAGTTATGAAGAAAATAAAAAGTATTGATTTTTCAGCTCGTTTTAACATGATAGAAAAGCATTTAACTTTCTTTCTTCACCATTTACTTTCCTGAAAATATTGATTGTGTAGTATGGAAATGAAGGCGACAGCTATATGATTATCAGCAATTTAATTAAAAAAAAATTAATGGAGATATGGCGATAAACGTCTGAACACGTTGTGAACTTGATGATTTTGATAAGGATTTGGATTACAAATCGTGCATAAAATTCATGTGTGGTTATCATATGTAAAGTCTAATTCAATGCAATTGTTGCATTCATGAAAACACAAAAAGATATCTAAGGACCCCTAGTGGATGTATCAACGATATCGTAAATACTAGGCAAAATCTCTTATTGCATCATATATGCTAGTCACATCACTCGCCTTTTCACGTCAATGAATACCCTTTATAAGAAGTCCGAAGCTGTAAAATAATATAAAAATTTGGGGTTCAAAATCTTCTCGCAAACATGTCTGCGCCTATGATAGCATGGAAACCAATTTTGAACAATTTTATTCGATTTTTAAAAAGCGATTCTGATACTTCATCTCCGGTGATCTCGTTCGACCTATCACCAGTAGAAGTACATAACGTTGAAACAGCTGTAGAAAAGAGACTTCGTACTCTAAAACATCTACTTCGAGCAAACCATATCAATCATGCAATCTTTTACTCAAATCTGATTTTCCATAACCATATGCCTCATATACTAGGCTCTGCTTATATTCTGGGAGCAGATATTGAGCAATTACGCAGTATATACGATAAAGAAACCCAGGAGTTAACACCATGGACCCCTTCTCCAGCTGAGATCACGAGCAAAGAGTGGCGCAATTACTTAGGTGATAAGAAATACCAGAGGGCATATATTGATTTTTTTGAGGATGAGCTAGCTCTCAATTTCCACTTTAATTGGAAAAATCTAGTAAATGAATATTTGCTTGGTGGAAAAGAGCCTCTTATCAATGGACTAACGTCAGGCCGTACGTTACTTATTTTTAGGCTCCCTTGATTGTATTTTTGCCATATTCTCCACAAAAAGTCCCCAAGATACTTTTTAAAATCTTTCTGCCACATTTCAATTTCTACATTGGCTAATAATATGCTCCAGTGGGTCATCCTCTTATACATCTAAGTTATGCTTTTGAACTCTCGTGTAAAGAGCTTGCTATAGAAGCCCTAGCACAGGCATGTCTTGAATACGATTTTATACATAAGTATTTGGATGATCCCTCATATACCAAACCTTCGTCTACCTTTACCTCAACTTCACCGCTCAAAATTCTTCAAAAGATCCATGACGATGAGCACTTTAATAACCTTTTTACCCATACTGGCCCTGCTAATATAGAGCCTCTTTTTAATCAGTGCGAAAATCAAGTATTAGAATATTGGAACTCTTGGATAATTGAAAACCCTATTGAACAATTTAAGGAATCACAGGTTGATGCCATCAAACTTCTAATTCAAACAGTGGAACCCGGTCCCAATAAATATGACTTTTTTTTGGTGCATATACTTACCACCTCGCATGCTATAAGGATACTACTCCCATTACTTCCTCCACGTTTCCATCTGAATCTCGTCAGACAGTGGTGGTTGCTGACAATCGCCGTTTATATAGCACAATTGCGACCAGCGATAAGAACAGACCCTCTAGAAGCTCCATCAGGTAAAGATTGGAAATATGTTCAAGGTAAGGCGCTTAATGGAGATTGGGCCAAAGATTCCCACTATGTTAAAGGTTTGTAACCCTTCATGACCTTCTGAATAATTGTTAAAACTAAGTAAATTATAGCCATACGTGCCATAAAGGAAATTGCTTCAAACTGGGGAGACGTTGATAATAAACATTTAGCCGCTGCAGTAAGATTTGCAGATGACTTTAATGGTTGGACTGGATTTGGACTGATAAGGACCCGCCACAATGATCCACCTAAAGCTGATTCACCTTAATTACTATAATACAATTTTTTTATTCAATAAATATACCTCATTTACAGTAAGTTCGATCTGTTTATATTTATTTGCATGCATCAAGGCCTAATCAACATTGGCGAGTCTTCAAACAGGAAAAATCACGCAGCCTCTTAAGGTAGAAGATACTCGTCTTAATCATCTTCAATGTCATCATCGCTTAAAACTAATTTCTGTTCTAACTGCTGGATGGGTAGTTCATCATCACATCCACGTTTCTTTTGTAGTTTTGATATCTTTCTAGCTTTTTTGATATCAGAGTGCTCGTTAGTGATCCGCCTTCCATCTTCTTTGTCAGTGAAATCAAAATTATCTAGAAAATCTTCATTGGTTGCAGTACCAATAAAAGAAGTTACCTTTTCTAGTTCCTCAATACTAACAAGAAAATTCGAAGATCTTTTTGTTTTCAATATTTTAGTCATATAAGGTAGTCGCTCAAGAAGCAATTCCTTCCGCGATAAAGAGCTAGCTAGCTTGGAAGGCAGAGCATTAGTCACCTTTTCGCGTGGATTTAATAAATTCGATTTCCAAGTCTCTACAGTTCCAGTCGCTGATTGGGTAGAACTCTCTCCTTTCAAAGTCGTCGCACTAGTGTTCTGTGAAATGCTGCCCTTTAGAAGTCTACTAAAGCATAGATCAACTATACTCTCAAGCTCTTCTTTCATTCTCCAAAGCCTAAGGCTTGCTGGATAAAACATACTGTACGCATCTCCAATTTTTCCCTTTTGAAATCCATTCGTACCTGCTGGCATTTTCCTTGTAACAGGATTTGGTAATGAGAAAAGTAGGCCACGTACAGCAACATGGAAGCTTATTTCGTTACTATAAAGAGAGTCATAGCTAATATTAGAATGTGTCGAGTTAGACCATGATGGACACAACAGATCGCTATCTGAAAGTGCATCAATGCAACCATTGACATGATCAAGAGAAGAGAATTCGAAGCAAGAAGGGGAAGCGTTACATGATAGTATATAATTCTCATGTAAAGCTGCAATAAATGTCTGAATATCGGTACCAATCTCATCGATAAGATTATCAACTGATACAAGAGGTATCTTTGGACGCGAATGAATGCATAAGTGGCTCGGTAAATTCTCGGGATTCAAATCGATTGAAAGATTAGGTGGGGGATCTTGACGCTTATTATAAATTACTTTACCAACTGCGTGAAAAATCCCTAAGCTGACTTCCCGTTGAGTAATCAGTTTCAAACTTTCTATCTCCATTCTTGTCATTGCGACTTCTTTTGTTCTGCTCTTAGAGTTGCTCAGAGACACTTTGGCACTCCAATCTCCATCGCTATCTCCTCGTAAACAAAGAAATTCAAGCGAACCAATTGCACTCCTAATATCACCAATCTCTCCGAGCTTTTTGAGAACCATAGGACCAGGTGTTTTCTTCCTTCCTGATATACGTGATTCTTTTTTTACGACAAGCTCTAGGGCTTTTGCTAGAAATGATGGCGCGATTGGGTTAAACTCAATGGTTTTCAACCCGGGATGCTGTAAAATTGTTTTTCCAAGTAATTTGAAAGCTGTAAAACTATCCATAGAGGCAGTAGATGTTGAGAGAAGGGACTCTGAGACTATAATAACTACTGGAACTATCGTATGAATTGAATTTTTGTCATTAGGTAAGGAATAGTGCGGTGTGTTAAATGTCAGATACTGTATTATCGAAGACTGAAATGCCTGAAGTGAAATAGAGGTACTCGCAAGAGTGCTAGGGAATTCTTCTACAAGAATAATGCTTTTCCGACAATTCGTGATGTTTCTCTCTTCAATTTTAGAAATTGATTCTTGCGACGGAGATAAGTCTAACTGCCCATATGTGCCTCCTCTTCCAAGAAATTCGTCAAATTGAGCCGACATAGAGAGGAATCCATCTGATGAAGCAAGAGGGCCAATAGGATTGCGCCATTCAAGTACTTGATATCCTAACGATTCAGACAGGAGTTTTAAGGTTGTTGTCTTGCCACTACCTGGTCCACCCTTTAGCAAGAGAAGCCTCTGGCTTATTTTACCGCAACTAGCATCTTCAAGCCATTTTTTGACATCAGCGACTTTTCTTTTGTGAACTGCGAGTTCTTGTAGGTTGGTTGGAGCAAATCTCTCAGCCCAGGTACGAGTATCATCTAGGATGTCACTTTCAATTCCTTGATAGAGGTTTAACTTATTTTTGCTTTCTTTATCTGATGAGACTGGGTTTTTGCTCCTACAAATTCTTGACTTGTTTTGATAGGCAAATTTTTTGTTCTCAAGTTGAATAACACTTGAGGATTGCTGATTGAATTCCAAGTCATCTTCATCCCAGTCTGATATAATATCGTCATTATCATCAAGAGGTATTGCCTTGTGTATCTGAGAACTACATTCTATCCCTTTATAGAGTGAATTGAAGGTACATTTGTTTCCTTGTATCGGTAATGTGCAATATGATGATATGTCTTTACTCTTAGCCTTCTCTAGTCTTGGTTTACGTTTCGGTTTCTCGGAACTTTGGGCGATAGTATCGGATATCTTTGTATCTCTAGTGTGTGCAAAATTTTGTGATGATGAAAATTTAAGAGGTCTTATGGCTTTTGATCTTGTTTGAAATAGAGATTGCGAATGCGATTTCTTAGTGAATACCTTGGAAGGCTCCTGCACAGACGATGCTGAGTTTGACGCCCTTAGTTTAGGAGGAGATGAGGATATTGAGTCAATTTTTGGCTTGAGTAGAACAGATTCAGACGACCAGCTCTCACACTTTTGTCGCTTTGCTGGGCGGGCCATCGTGCTCACATAGCTTGCTTGCCCATACTTTTGAAACCCTAGGCGCTAAAGGCTTGTCAAAGGAGACTTCTCTAGCTTAATTTTAGCTATTTTAAATAGAGCATAGAAGGATTTGACTTTGTTCTACTTTCACTGCAGACTCTCATACGATTACCGCCTGTCACTACATAGTTGATTCATTCACATTGCCTTTTGTAATTTCACATTGATTAGGTATAGTTGACTTAGATTAATTCACAATAAGATTTCTAGGTATAGAATTAATATTCACAAAAGTAAAGAATAATTATAATGATTTGTTGTTCTGTCTTGATCTCTGACAAAATATACATAGGCTCTTACAATCACTAAAACCATACGCAGCTCGATACACATTCCCGGTCACAAATTTCAACATTTCATTCTTAAAATAATAAATTTTTCTTTAGCACCATGGAAGTTACCAATCTTATCAATATTTTTTTCATATAAATACGACCCACTAGTTTCTCCTAAATAATGGTAGTTAGTAAATCTCGTGTAAGTCTCGTGATTGATGTACAAACACCAAGAAATGCACGCGAATTTATCTTACAATTTGAAAATATGGACTCGCAAACAAATGTGAGTCTACATCGGTTGTAACATCTTTCTTTGATGCGATAAATTAAGCTGTTCCATATAATGTACGGAGATCTAATGGATGTTGTCTATCGACGTATATCAAGGAGAAATCTTCTCGTCATTTGGATATCTTTAAAACAAAAGATAATGCGTTCACGTGATAGAAAATGAGAAAATTCGCAAGCACACGTCTAACTTATTGGTTCTTTAGAAAATAGGTCAGAGATTCAAAGTCAAGATCCATAAATTTCAAATTTTTCAACCTTTGTTTGAATTTGTTGTGAATTTGCCAATGCAAATCATACATGTATAAATCAGGATGATCATACATGGATTGAGATTAGGTGTTCAGGTTGGTTTGTATGGGAGTTGAACGATCGTAATTTGGGTATACCATGTATTATTAGTGTTATTGAATAGAGTCCGCACGGGCCAGC
>PEDP01001299.1:0-12289 GCA_002918395.1 Erysiphe pulchra
TGTCAGTGAGGGAGGTGTCTAGTGTAACTTGTATTTGTATTTTGATAAGGTGTATATCGTTTAGTTGAAGGGGTCTTGCTAAAGGGGGGTAATGCTAAGTAAAGCTGGTGAATTATTCTGAAGGTAAAGAAGCAAAGCAGAGTTCTAAAGGGTGCAAAGGGTGCTGAAGGGGACTTGAGAGTACTTGAGATAGGAACTAAGGTTATAAACTGAAGGTGACCATTGACCAAGAACTAAGCGTAAGGAACCTATCTAATACAGTCTATGTCCTTATATACACAATTTAGTTTCTCTATAGCTAGTATTCAAAAGTAACTCAATTGTATCTTGTCCGAATGTCTAGTTCAAGGTAAATCAAATTCGTATCGGTCTTTGCCGGTGATGGTAATGGTAATGTTAATACGGTTACCGGCGTGGTCTTACCGAGAGTTACCGAGAATTACCGAGAATAAGGGCAAAAGTAAGGAGCGTAAATAAATCTGTAAACCCATGAAACCTTACAATAATGATCAAGCCCAGAGCAATACTTCTGAAGAAGTTTATCAAAGTGTTACAACCCTTCTAAATGAATGACATGTTCATCAATGTGTTATGGCCAGAAATATAAGAATGCAGACGGAGATGATGTGTAGAAAGATTCGATTCTGCATAGAGAGGAATTGTTTAGGCTTCCAAATTTGAACATTTCAGAGATCTCTGGGCAGGATTCGAGTCAAAATGCTCAACCGAGAGGAAAATTAGTTGCGTCATGAAATTCCGAGATATCTGGTTGAAAGAAAGCTAACAAGAGCTACTGTGTTAAGTAAGGATTGATCAGCATCTATACTTTAGACATCGAATAGGGTCGAAAAGGCACACGTATGTATTAAGCACAACTTCTGTGTGATAGCAACTCACTATCAAATTGATTGAATAAAAAAGGGTCAATCGTCAATTAGATAGTATATACAATAACTCGTACTAGTTTTCCATAGGATTGGAGTCTCATAGATCTAGACCAGCAGTTTTATAGTTTTTGCTTTGGATTAATTAAATTTAAACTCTGTGCGCTTATCTCAAATTTATTGGGACTTGGTCGCTTATGAAAATAATACAGATACTGATTGTTGACTAGGTAACGGATCAAGGATAATAGGTGCTAGCAGGGAAGAAGCATATAAATAGCGATTTAGCGCAGATTTAATCGTAACGACCTGGTATATGAGTCGATTCCCTGTCACGTCTTGCAAGTCGCCCGACGCGTTAACAATGTAGATTTGTTTGGAGAATATTTGCAGCGCGTCAAATTTAAAGTTTAGTGTCTCTTATAAGGGCCGGTCAAACTTAGAATTGTTTTTCACACAAATTTGTGTCGAACATTTTTGTGTAGGAATTTATACTTTCCACGTGATGATTAATGAGCAAAAACCACATCAAAATTTTCTGATTCAGAACTTTTCCAGACTTAAAGTCCCATATTTCTTTCAATATCGGTTCAATTATTTTCCTAAAATGTAAGTAAATGTCACTTTTAATTTTGAATCATTTTCTCAATTTTTTATCAAAAATAAATGTTGAGAAAGGGTATTTACAGGCCTACTTAACTGTCAATTTTAGTTTCAAAAAAATGCTTTATTTTAATTAGCCCGTCACAACTTCTTAGGTACTCTTTTTTTGCTAGAAAAACTCCGAAAAATGAAATGTATATATCAATTCATGAAGATTGCGTTGGGCGTCAAAGCTGATGATGATGGAATTCTGATGTTTTTAGTGGGTCTATTGATTATTCAACGCCACGGGGAAGGTCAAAATTCCTACACAAAAATGCCCTACACAAACTTGTATGAAAATTATTTTTAAGTCAAGTCTGACTGGCCCTATTGCTCCAATAGGAAGGCTTTTACACAGTTCAGTCGAAGATGATTCCGTGATGATTTGGTTAGCAAAATTAATGTTTCGGTAAGATCGCGACATGGTGGACAAAAAGCACGTCGCTCGCTTCACATGTACGTCAATCAATGCACATTTTGACAATTCTTAGTTTGATACAGTTTCGGGAATAAGCACTTTTGGTGATTTCTTGTTTATTTATGGTTATTTTTAAGTTCTATCTCCGGCCGAAACACTAAATGCAGTACCCGGTTGGGAAAATAGACGCTGTCATCTGTCATGCTTTCGATAAAGTTCATTATAAGGTGTAGAATCCCAAACCTTCTCTGTGATCAAGCGCAAACTTTTTTTTCTAATCGACGATGGATCTTTTTCTTAATAGTCTTTTTCCCTTAAATCCTGGAGACTTCTATGAGATTGAGATCATGTGCGTACAAAAATTTCGGTTTCGGAAGATGCTGTATGGGGATTGATTATCTTCAACGTCAACTTTAACTTGGCTAATTCAGTGCATTAATTAGACTTTGGATGGTGTCTACCTAGCTTAAATGTATCACTTGTCCCCAAGAATATAGGTTATTCACACCTCAAAGTGCCATTACTGATGTAAATTTACAATGCGAATGCAACTTCAACTGCTTATGTGACCAATATCTTGTCAACTCACCATTCTTTTTCCTGCGAGCCGTAAATTCTTCAGAGCTTCCTCTGAGGAGCAGTAAGGAAGCCATTATAGTTAGTAATCTTCCATTAATTAATAAGCTTCAACTATAGATTACTCCAAGAGAATAGGGCGTCAAGTCCAACTCTGCACCTTCACGTTGTGCGCCTAGGTATTCTTTCTTTCTCTCGTTAGAAAGGAGCCAAGCAGAGAGGCAATCATCCTACCCTTCAGGATCCCCATTCATTCTTGCGGGACTCAGTCGGCTTCGTCTCTACATCACAAACATCTATCACCCTCTCTACGAAGCATCACCACGACTATCCCTAGAAGTCAGGGTGATGGGCTCTGCACTTCCAAAGACATAAACCCTAATGAAAATAAGCTGGTGGCGCAAGTGGTGAGGTGCTGGTTGGACTTTCCAGGAGTGACAGGTTGGATTCCTGTATGGCTTATTGGAGGGGGGCTGCGGCTGCTCGTCAAAAAAGAGTACGGCAGGAATGGCTGAGGTTTCCTCCTGACGAGTTTTACCCACTGGGTTTTCTCTGTAGGTTTTCCCTCAGTCTGTGGCCTTTTGGGTCATAATGAATACGTTCCTACCCATTCGATCTAATGTAACTAGCATCAGGATGGTGTATTGGGAAAAACTAGGCACCGGGTGGGCATTTCTGTAGTTTGGAGGACCATGTATTCTAGATGTCTTCCATACGTGTCATGTACAATGTACGCTGTCTAGAGCCGATACGATAAAATACAAACAAACAAACAATCTCCAAGAGGATAGCTCTAACCCATGTGAGAGAATTCAAGTGAATAAAAGCCTTCAAATCTAACCATGATGGAGGACGCTCATATATTATTAGAAAAAGAACTACCTTTCTCACCGTTTTTATACTTGAGCTTATTGTATAGCAACACCAAAACGATTAATTCCAACGCACATAGGATAGCTTACTGCACTCGTCTAATTTTACCAGACATGAAAAGGGGAGACCCTAGCACTAAAAAAATCAAGTTCAATAGGCACTATTGATCAGCCAAATCTAACAAGGGAAGGGCCGTAGATGTATGAATTACAGAGGACAAAACTAATACAAATTTCTAATGTTTTTCTTGTCCTCAGGGATAGGTAGGCCCAAGTGAATCAAAATAATTGGCTTAAAATTTCTCACATACATGCGTTCCTTTAATTGGCAAGCGTAGATCGTGCGAAGAATCAGACCGCTAGATAAAACTATAACATCATGAATCCCTGTATCGAAAACTGTGTAGATGCATCATGTCAGGGCCTTAAAGGCTAGAGACAGTAGTCAAGAATAGGGAAAAAATAGGCCGTCAGTGGATAGCCACTTACAAGAAAATATGAAGATAGAAATGGAGAAGTATCCCTGGATAATGACTTCATACAATGCAAAGTGAAGATTTCATCGAATTTGCTTGCAGGCAGCAACATTTAGTATGTGCAGCCGCTTCCACAAAGCTTCAAATTTGCCGCTTCAATGCTGAAGACTTCGCCTATATTTGATTATGTAATTAGTCTAGTCGCTAGCTTAGAGAGCCCCATAGCTTAGTCACGGACGCGTCTCCCAATATAGAACCATCTTACTTTTTCCTAAGGTCGATAGATTGCATTTCTAATGCTGACAGGGTGTATTGATTTAGTTTGAAATTAGTGAGAATTTTTTAAATTTACTTACTATGTCTTTTATAAAAGTGACAAGCATCATGAAAGGGAAAGCAGAGTAAAGCAGGCTGAAGTATCATCAAAGCCTAATCGGCAGTGGTTGGCTAAAATATTGGAATATCACGTGATTATTCAATTCCCGTGTGTATTAGATGAAGATCAGATGACTTTTAGGCACGTACTTCAGGTCAGCAAATGATCATCGCAAGTTCTACACTTCATAATCTACAATGTCACCTCCCGTAATAATAGCGCCGTCAATTCTCTCAGCAGATTTTGCAGATCTCGGTGCAGAATGTCGCAAATTGATGGATTGTGGAAGCACTTGGCTGCACATAGACATAATGGATGGACACTTTGTGCCAAACATTTCATTTGGTGTGCCAGTGGTGACGAAGATTCGGAGACATGTTGCTAAGCCCCAGATGAAGCATGGGGTTGGCACATTTGATTGCCACATGATGGTTGCAGAGGTACGTTTCAAGATATTTCCTCGAAGACTTGCTAGAATTGATTACAACCTACCAATTTTTGAATCTGAGTAAGAGTAACAACACATTTCTCGTGCTGTGAAAAGCTAATTTTCTAAAAAAATCTCTTCTCTCATAGCCCAAGAGATGGGTCAAAGATTTTCACAAAGCGGGTTGTGATCTATATTGCTTCCATTATGAGGCTGCTATCAATAGCACAGCGGCAGAAAGCCCGGAAGCTAGCAGTAATGAAAAAACTAGTCCTAGAGATTTGATAAGATATATTCATGAATGTGGTCTGTCAGCAGGAATTGCAATCAAGCCCGATACCCCGGTCGATGTTTTATGGGATATCCTAGAGAGTGAAGATGTCAGAGAAGTCCCAGATGTAAGCAGAAGACTAGGTCCAATTTCATCGTGAGCCACCAACTCAAATAAAGTTCACTAATAGTTGTCTGTTCTCAGATGGTTCTAGTCATGACTGTTTACCCCGGCTTCGGTGGGCAAAAGTTTATGGCATCTGAGTTGCAAAAAGTGCGGGAGCTAAGGAAAAGATATCCCAACTTGAACATTGAGGTTGATGGTGGCGTGGGGCCGGCGACGATTGATCAGGCGGCTCAGGCTGGAGCGAATGTTATTGTGTCCGGAAGTGCTGTATTTGGGGCTAAGAATCCAGGGGAGGTAATCGCTAAATTAAAAGAAGCTGTACAGATCGCTCAAAAATTGTAACACCACCACGATCATTATCCGGATTGCACGTATTCATGTAATCTACGTAAACATCATGGCTAAAAATCATAGCAAAAATTGTAGATAAAATGAAATACAAAACACTAAAACCTTGGCAAGTTCAAATTTAGACTATCAGAATATACATTAGATTAGATTATGTCTATATAAATACAATTTTTTATTATATACAAGCCAAAAAAATACTACGACTTCCAGTACTTGGCATATTTACTAGTTCCTTTCACAACCTTTGTAAATTCGCCTGCAATAACCTCGTCTGTCTTTTCACTTGGATGCAATTCATCAAACCACAAATAGTGATCTAAACCTTCTGGCTTTTTTGTGCAGGCTCCACCAAATACAGGTTCACATTTAAAGTACTGATCAGTAGCATTTGCAGGTGGTGTAAGATAATCATTAGGGCTGTAGTAGATGTCGGAAATAAGAGAATTTGTATCAAAAATAGCAAATGAAGCACCTGGATATCGCTTGGCTACTAAACTTTCATACGGGACGCGATAATTAAAGAGAGCGTTCACTGTCTTGGTATATTCTCTCATCTTGCCGCTGACTTCAGTGCCATTATCTGGCTATCATAGTTCAGTTAACCTTTAATCCATAATAATGTGAAAGAGCTTGTATACCTTGTCTGCCCAGTAACTGCTTTTTGATAAGCCCCCGGCTCCTGGAATCCCGTATAGGGGTGAAAGTTGCAAGGGAGCTAAATTCATAATAACAAAATATCGTCCTCCTGTGGCATATATTTGATCAAATTTGTCAAATATACAAGTTGTAAATGTTTCTAGGGTGCTTCCGCCTAAATTACTATCTGTTAAGAACCCAGAAACTCCAATATCATTGGTTCCTATCCAGATCGAATAAACAGTGTTGTTCTCATAACGATCTGGGTAAAAGGGTATTTTTGTCGAAGGGTCGCTGTATTTGGAGTCTGCTACAAAGGCGTTAACCTCATAGACTACATCTGGGAATGGTCCATTGATGGCAGGAACATATCGAGAGATGATTTTGTTATCGCAGACGGCTCCTGCTACGGCATAGTTGTAAAGTTTGGCACCAGAGTTTATTGAAACAAATCGTGCCCAAGTAACTCCACCGCCTGCCGTCGATGTACTTGAAGGGGGTAGATATCCAGTTGGTGGTGCTTCTCCCTTGTGAGTTATGAAATAAGACAGTCGAGACTCATCGGTGTAGCTATCCCCGAACACAACTAAGTTTGTAAATGAAGGTATCCAGCCAGTTTTAGAATCTGGCTCAGGTGGTGTTGATGCTGCTCGACATAGAATAAGTGTCAGACTTATGGCGTACAAATGCGACCACATCTCAACCTCAAAGATAGACTATGACTTGAGAAGCCGTAAAGGGAAAACCCTTTGTAATTTTGGACAATCATCATGAACTTTAAATCATGAACGCTGGGCGGGAGTCGTATATGAACATAGTAGACAAGGGATGTAAATTAAATTTGATGTACATCAACATGAAAATCCTAGCTTACAAGTAATCCCTGCTTACTAAAGAAAAGAAGCAACTTAGACGTCAAGGGGGCGTTTTCTTTTTTCTCGCCCCTTCACACACGAACAAGCTCAGCATAAGATCAAAAAAATGTCTGGGTCAACACCGCGAGGTGGCTTATCGCTATATGCTAATCTTCTAGATTCTGATGCTAATGTGGCTCCTGAAGTTATCTCTAAAGGCCCAATTATTTTTAAATCTCCTCAGACTTCCTCAGAGCCAAAGAAGCCTCTGATAGATCCTGGTATCCGATCTGTACTTTAAAGCTGTTGAATCTAACGCTCACCCGGAATAGCTGCACTTCGATTTCAACCGACCAAGAGACCACAACTTATACAAAAACCAAAGCCTAAGCCCTCTATCACTAAAAATAACTCCCTAGAAAGCCGGGGGTCAGGGAACTTCTCCCAAGCTATACCAACAGCTTCAATATCAAACACTTCAAAAATTGTAAAGTCCTCTCTTGCAGATTGGACAAATGATAGGGACGAAGATGCATATTATGGTACAGAAAAGAGACAACGTGGTGGGAGAAGAAAAAAGAAAAAGAATAAGGAAAATATTTTGATGCAAGATTGGGACGACATTTACGATCCTAATCGACCTAATAATTTTGAGGAGTATCAGAACAGTGATGAGAAATTACGAGAGATACGAGAATGGAAAGATCGATTATATGCTCATCGTGAAGCGAAGCGAAGTGTGAATCCTAGTGATAGCGAGGACGATGACTCTGCTTGCCGTATGCATTACATCTCCGCAATTTTATCACAATTAACAGAAAATAGGCGCGTATGCTCCACCTTCAAATTACAACTTCGCTCCTCCTCCCATAGATGGCTCGCCAAAACCGTCCAACGTCACTCATCATAACACACCTAGTGCTCCTCCTTCACCTTCTACTCTTTCAGAAGATCACAAGCAGCTTCCGGCCATTTCATCAAGCTCAATAACTAGGGCGCCTATTCATTATGCTAAGCCTCCTAACATTGATGATTGTACTGAACCTGATAAAGACCTTGAAAAAAATATCATCCATGACGAAGAAAAAGATATCCTCAGCATTGATGATGATGCACCCAAATCAAGGCGTCCAGGTCAAAAGAAATTTGCTGAACGACTTATGTCAAAGTATGGCTGGAGTAAAGGAAAAGGGCTGGGAGCTGAGGAGTCAGGAATTATAAATCCGCTTCAAGTAAAGCTTGAGAAGCGGAAGAAAAAGTCTGATGCTGAAGGAGGTGGTTTCAGAGATGCCGGAAATAGAGGTAAAATAGTCGGGGGGAAACAGGCCACTCCCCAAGTAAAAGATCAAGATACAGGTAAATTTGGACCAATTTCAGAGGTCATACTATTAAATGGTATGGTTGACGAAACGGACTTAAATGAAGAAGTTGAACGTGGTGGAGATGGAGACCTTATTCAAGAGATTGGAGATGAGTGTAGTGAAAAATATGGCCGTGTAGAAAGAGTATATATACATAGGACAGGTGCAATCGCTCTAGTATTTGTGAAATTCACTAGTCAACTTTCTGCATTGAGAGTAAGTTAAGAAATATTATTTATGATTTTTTCGCTAACTTTGATAGGCTGTGAACGCACTAGAAGGGCGGATATTTAATGGCAAGACAATAACCGCGCAATTTTTTGATTCTTCAAAATTTGAGAATGGGATTTACGAGTAAGTTAGTACAGCAAGCAATATATAGATCGAATGAAAGAAGAATTTATCAGTAGCTTTAGTTTGTAGTTTCTAGAAACTTTTTTATTCTAGGCAATCCTAGGAATCTGACTCGTATTATGGTACAAGATCAAGCGAGTTATTTATTTGCCAATTGAGATACACTTACATGCATATCACAAACCGAATTAATGATTGAGCCTCCAGCGAAATCAAAAAGCGGGGGAGACATGGATGACGATTTATAGCTCTTGCAATGAGAAAATCAAGCTTGGCTACAACCTCCTGTTCATGAAAGACGATAACCAATCGAGATCCACCCACACTTAGTGATGTGGTGATGAGAACAGCGCCAACATTAGCAGCATTTCTGCCAAAGTTCTTGATTTTTCTTTCGCCCTGATGTGAGAAAATATCCTCCTATGTACCTAGCTAACTCCTTTTTCCGGGATCCTAAAGCTCTCATAGAGAAGTATTCAACCCTAGACTTGATCATTTGCGTGCGCGGCGTAGGAGCCCCCACCCCCACCATCAATCTTACAGCGAAAATAATATTCGGGAACCGACAAATACTCCCTTATATCTCTATCGCCTGATCGTGCTCACCTTATATCCCAATGTCAACATCTATCAAGCGTGCATGCGACGCCTGTCATCGTCGAAGGTGAAGTGTGATGGAATCAACCCATGCCGCAACTGCTATTCAGCCAAACTATGCTGTACATACAATGCTATTCCACAAAAAAAAGGACCTAAAGGTTCGCGAGCTAAGGTTATAAGTGAGCTACGAGAAAACCAGCGACAGTCTAATCTTTCTTCGAAAGTTGCGAATCGAATAAATGGTATCTCTTCTCCACCATACAGTCCACCGCTAGCTCCTACTCAAGGTTTACTCAGCACCGAAATTATTAATGAATGTATCGACTTCTTCTTTACCAACATGTATCCTTCTCTCCCCATATTGCACCGGGGGAGATTGGAACAACAGATTCTTTTCGCAGATCATAATATTGATACTTATTGTCTTTTGACTTCACTTTGTGCATTTATGATGATACAGCCGGGTATAGGAATCCCCGGAAATCCACTAGAACTTGAATGTCTACCAGGAGCAAACCTTGTGTCGGGGAATATATTATTACAAGAAACATTACGAATTAGAAGAGGTTATGATTATCTTGAGGCACCAACTTTAAATAGCCTAGTAACCAGCTTCTTTTTATTCGGTTGCTATTTTGGCCTCGATCTTCACAATAAAGCATGGTTTCATTTACGTGAGGCGACAACATTAGCGCATGTGAATGGGTTACAAAAAGAAGAAACATATCTAAAATTTGATGCAATAGATGCTTCGAGACGAAGAAGATTATTTTGGTTGCTATTTGTGACTGAAAGGTAAATTGAGTTTCCTTTATTATTATCGCATCATTTCATCAAATTCGTCCACCCTTCTCCTGACCGGTTCACAGGGCCTACGCGTTTCAGCGAAATCGACCACTATCACTACAAGCAACTATTAGCCCTCCGACACAAAACGATGATCCAAGCGACACTCAAGCGTGCCATTTGAATGGTTTTATTGATCTCGTTAATCTATTCCGTCCTTTCGATGAGGCACTGGTTACGTTGTGGAATAAAACACGCACAGAATGCTCTCAGAACTACTTGGCTGGGTTACAAAAAGATCTAATCAATGTACTACCATCAGATCTCAACTCTACAGAAACTCAGAATGCCGATCTTCGCACCAGTCAACAATGGCTCCGAACCATGGTTTGGCAGCTCAGTATGCAGAATGGTTGTCTCTCGTCAACTAATACAGATCCTAGTATGACTTTTCAATATCCAGTGGACATTTCGCGTGATCTCGTATCTTTAACTTCACAGTTCTCCCCGAAAAGTATGGACATACATGGTATTGGGTTCGTAAGTGATTTCTTCATAAATGGGACTACTACTTAACTTATTAACTTATGATAATTTTTGTCTTCTACAGATTGAAAAACTATTTGATATTGCTTGCTCCTTAACCGATGTTCTTTCTTTACTACCTTCAACTTCAGATTCCCTAAGTTTCGGACCTCGAGATTATCTTCACGATATTATTGGTCTACTTGCCGTACTTCGGCATGGTGACCATCAGTTTTTACCTTTGCTATTGGCCAAAGTTAATGATGTACTTCCGCGCCTAGTAAATCCTATGATTCGAGCTATACCAGATACATCAACTGATGCCACATCTTCTTTATGTCATGAAGTTAGCATTTATAACAACCCTAGAAATACCGCGGGCGTTGAAATTGCTAGCCAATTCATAGGGGGTAAAAACAGTGATAGCAGCAATAGCGGAGTAGTCTCTAAAGTTGAATCAAATGAGTATGATACATCAAACATTATACATGGTTATCCGATATTTGATCATCAGTCGCCGCAACATCAACAACAACAACAACGTATCGATGATGTTATTTCTCCTGTCTCGCCTTCAATTGAAGGGACTGCGACTGCCACTACTAGTAGCGGCAGTGAACATGGAGCTACGAAGTCATACAGCGTTGGGGTTCAAAGTCCCATACAATATCCATACTCATTTTCTGATATTACCAATACCGTTACCACTACTACTGCTAATACCAATGCTCCTAATACCTCTCTTCCCAACAGATATGGGGATGAGTTACATCAAAAAGATTTTAAGGCCGAATTTCATCGCGTTGTGGATAATCCAAGAAGACTACCTATTCGATCATGTAGTGGTAGTTCGGCACCTTGTATTGACGGCAATGGCTTTTCTATGCAAATACCTCGAAGTGTCTTCGAGCAAACTTATTCCTTACATCGGTCACAGAGTTTCTCCTGCGCAGAATTGTAAACATTGGAGTGTAGCTTTGTGACTACAAAAATCTCACTACACAGTATAACAGGAGTAAGAAAGAAGTATGAGGGAGAAGGCTTATTTATAACTGTGATTCATCACGCTCTCTGGAACACATTCACACGCTGTTCCAACCTGCTATTTCATGTCCACAATTTTTTTATTTATATTCTTACCTCACCAGAAATTAGGTAAAGGTGTTTGGTGTTTTGGAGGTTAAAAAACATAACATAAGTTATGAATTGAATTGTTTAGCTAGTGAATTGGATTGAGTTATTTTAAAATTAAAAAAAAAAAGAGAAGTTGAACATCTGTTTTAACTCATGAGATAAGTGCAGCTTTACAAAATACTGATATCTTTATGAAATGAGCAGAGATTATACTTAAAAAAAATTTATTCATTTATCTTAACGAGTTGCATATGTGGGCCTTACTTAAAAAGTGTCTAGAAACTTTGAAGTTCATCTGCAAGATATTGTAGTATTTATTATTTGGGCCATTTGTGAAGAGCATCCATCTATTTATATATCAGTTTTTGAAAAAAAATCATCAAATTCCCTCCACCGAATATAAACCAGGGACATTTAAGCGAAGATATGTAATGTACCAAGATACTGATGCAAAGGTTAGTTCAAAGATTTTGAAAGTATTTATGGCGTATTTCTACACTTACATCACTGGGATTATTTGTCAGGATACTAGATACCTGTCCTGTGGCAGGTGAAGTAACTTTATAAAGAATAATATATTTTATTGTCTATCTAAATTTTTGTCCTCCTCCATTTAA